>CABHPQ010164574.1:0-28647 GCA_902168405.1 Peromyscus aztecus | reverse complement strand
TTAAGTGTGGGTGTGTGTGTGTGTGTGTGTGTGTGTGTGTGTGTGTGTGGGAGAGAGAGAGAGAGAGAGAGAGAGAGAGAGAGAGAGAGAGAGAGAGAGAGCTTACATGTGCAGTTATGCATACCCATGTCCACTGAGGTGGAGGCCAGAGGAGAAATGCAGGAGTCTTTCTGTATCGCTTACTACCTTGATTTGTTTGTTTGAGACAGAATCTTTCACTGAATCTGAAGCTCCCCAGTTTAGCTGGCTGGCTGGCCAGTGTGCTCACAGAATGATCCTTTCCATCTCCCAAGTGCATGTAGCCATGCTAGGTTGGGGGGGGGGGTTGGGGGTTGGGGGGTGAGGGGGGGATTCTGCGGATTTAAACTCTCAAGTTTTCCTAACCTATTGGCCTGTCTCCCCAGACCACAGATAAACTTTTGGTTAGGTACTCCAGTTGTTTTCATTCGGTGGTGGTGGTGCTGCTGCAGGGGTGGGCAATGGGTTTTTCTCAGTAGCTTCCACTATCCATTTGACTTCTGCCCTTATGTCCATCACAGGAATCCTTAAACCTTAAATGGATGTAGTGCACTCTCCAACTCTGCACTTCTGCCCTTCCATTTCACAACTTCTGCCACACCAGGGACTTTGTTTATTTCTCAGTCAGGCCTATATCACTGCTGGATAGCTCTGGGAATTGGTGCAGAAGGTCAAGGGACTCTGGTCCAGGTTGCAGTAGAGAGATATATAGGCCTTCAACAAAATTGTATACCAGTTTACATAGTGAAAACTGGGCAACTTCTTTGCCTGAACACACACACACACACACACACACACACACACACACACACACACATTCTTGAACAAATTTTCTTAAATTTGAGAAATTTCAGCCTCCACAAAAGAGAAGAAGAGTGACCCTGTCACAGTTACAATGGCATCTAATCTTATCTACACAGTCCCCTGGAGGTCCTAATACTCTATTCTTCAACTCAATTTGAGTCCTGCAGTGACAGAAACTTGGTGTACCCACTTGAGCACATGAAAAGAAGACTGAATCTTTCTAATCAGCCCATTATTGTCTTCAATAGCAAAAACTCAGTTCTTCGGTGTGGGTCGAGGTGAGGGTTAGGTTTCTTGCAGTCTAAGATTAATCTAGCAACACTGGGCATGCAATCCTTCAAAGTGGTTGGATGGTACTTCTCAGAAGAAGCATGTCTTCCCAGAAGTTCACTTCCTCTTATAAGATGACAGCCCATACTACTTGCTTACAATCCGACTAAGCTTTCTGTAAGTCTTATAGTCTACAACACACAGGGGTATGGGCTACTCTAATCCTCTATTCAAATTTTGTTTCATGTTGCTATTTGAATTTTCAGAACAGGTGACAACACCCAACTTTCTGAGAATATGAAATTATCATATCAATTCCATCCTCTTACTTTTCACATCACTTTGGGGCTCTGGACTGACCACAGACTAACTAGGTTCCCACTAGGAACACAGCAATGAGTCTTACTTCTTTAATGAAACTGCACAGACAATGCCCAGTGTCTTTGTTGAGATAGCTCATTCTGCTTCCTCCTTTGCTTGTGGTCACAGGCCTCTCTTGCTTTAGCAGCATGCCCACGGCAGGGCTCTGAACCTGGCCTTCTAATGTCACTGTGCCATCTGCTTTGTGTTGTGCCATTTCCCCGGGTCATAACCAGCGAGTAAAGCTTAAGCTTTTGCTTGACAGGTAACCTATTCCTCTTCTCCCAAGTCTTAGAAAAACTGTCTCGTTTTACTCTTAAAAAGTACCTTTATTTGCCTCGATAATTCTGAAACAGAAGAGAGTGTCTCTGAGCTTGCCTTAGAAACTTTAATGTTTCCCATTAAAATCTCTGATGTAACACAAACACACACACACGAGAGATCTAGTGTGATTGTGTTTCATGTGCTTTGATTTTAATTTGTAATATAGGCAATGAGGAGCAGAGACCTCACGTATCCTATAAAGTGTCTTTTTCCATAGCATTCACTCCTTGAGATCTATGACTCTTTTAAATCTGTGACTTTATTGGAAAATTGTGTGCTGGAAGGATACTTCCTTCAGGCTAGCATCTTCCACCAGAATGATGTTTGGAATTTTAAAATAACTAAGGGTGAAGGATACTGAGTTTGTCCTTGGAGTGTCCATTGGACCTAAGAATTTCAGAGAGGTTTGCTGGGGGAAGGCTGGGGTGGGAGGAGGGAAGAGAGGGGGATCAGTTGTTGGTATGTAAAATGAATAAAAAGATTTCTTAATAAAAAAAGAATTTCAGCTGTGTGCAATGATCAAGGACCATCCATGTTCACATCTGCTTTCCCCATGCCAGAAAAACTGTGGATACACTGCACACAAACATCTCTTGTAAGTAATCAAATGAGTGAAGATCAGACAAACCTTCTCACCCCTTTTCGTGATTGTTTAATGTTTCTATTGCTACAACAAAACACCATGATCTAAAAGCAAGTGGGGAGGAAAGGTTTTATTTGGCTTACACTTCCAAATCCTAGCCTATCATTGGAGGAAGTCAGAAGAGGAACTCAAGCGGGACTGGAACCTGGAAGCAGGAGCTGATGCAGAGGCCATAGAGGGAAGCTGCTTACTGGCTTTCTCAGCCAACTTTCTTATAGAATCCACAACCACCAGCCCAGGGATGGCCCTACCTACCGTGGGCTGGGCCCTCCCTCATTGATCGCTGAGAAAATGCTTTACAGCTGGATTTCATGAAGGCATCTCCTCAGCTGAGGCTCCTTCCTCTCTGATGACTCTAGCTTGTTGTGTCAGGTTGACACAAAACCAGCCAGTACAGTGATGAAGTAGAAATCATTTGTAAGAATTTGGGAGTGAGTCCAGGTTGTCCTTCTAAACATATAGACAAGATATTCATTTTTGTTGAACATGAGTTCCTTTTTCTATTAGAATTATAGTAAAGATTCAGGGATCCTTTCCATCTAGTTATTTGTCTCCAGTTACATGTTGAAGGTTAAGTACATGAAAGTCTTATGCATATAATGTTTTCATGAAGAAAGCCCGCCAAGTTCTTTTTTTTTGGGGGGGGGGGAGGGGTTCGAGACAGGGTTTCTCCATGTAGTTTTGGTGCCTGTCCTGGGTCTTGCTGTGTAGACAAGGCTGGCCTTGAACTCACAGAGATCCGCCTAGCTCTGTTTCCCAAGTGCTGGGATTAAAGGCATGCACCACCACCACCCACCACCCATCAAGTTCTTAATTAGTTATCTCTACCGTACAGCACTGAGAGCTAAACTAAGGGAACATAGTAATTTCTGAGACATTTTAGAGGTGGAGAAAGCATTTGCGAAATACCTGCTGAATGGTCAAAGGTGATAAGTAAGAACAGTAGCATATATTATTCACAGACCACTTACTGCACCTTGTACTATGTTAAGAGCTCTGTCATTTCATTTTTAAAATTACATTGAGAGTAAGAAAAATTTATGCCTCAAGATTACAATTAAGTATGTGCATAATTATTGCTTAGTAGGCATCATATAAGAACTCAAGTTGAAATCTGCAAGACAATGGGTTCCAAGCTTCTAAACTCCCGTGTTTCTCACAAAATAATTACAGTGTAAGCCACAGACACAGATTCAGACATTCATGCACAATAAAACCATACATAGAACTTTTAATTTTTATTTATATTTCTTAGCTCAAGAATTACACACTAGCCAACATTATTATATATTTACATGCGGAAACTGGCTGCAATAAATTGAAATTCATGAAAATAATTCTTATGTGCTATTCATTGATAATCTTCCTTTTATTTTTACTACTGCATGTATCCCAGAGATTTTAGAAGTCCTGTTTTTAGAAAGACGTGAAAACGGATGCAATGTATCCCGCTAGTGCTTTAGCATTGTCTAGCTGTTGGGGAGTGAGCATGAAGTGTGTGTTCAGAAAGGCTACAAGGTCATTGTAAGGCTGATAATCACTACATTGTGAAGAAACTAGAACATCACTCCTTAGAAAAGGACAGTTCAGAACTATGCAGGAACAATTCCATAACAGAACTATTTAAACACCCGTGCAAAGAAAAATTGTAAGTGGCATGGATTTTAAATTATAGGCAACTTTGTTTGCGTGAATTGTGTTTAAAATAAACGTGGTTGGATTCTTAATAATTGAACCAAAATATAAAATGAGAAAGAATACAAGCTGATGGAAATGTTGACTTGATTCAAATAGTGCAATGACAGAGGTGTGGCATCAGATGTAAAGTGGAGTGACCAGGAATGGCATTTTGCCTTAGAACTCAAAGTAATTTTTTTTCATTGTTTTGGATGTTTATCACAAAAAAGTACTTCTTAAATCAAATTAGAAATTGATGTCAAAATCTTGCACATATCTAGAGAAATGTTCTCATTGAATTTCCAAAAATTAAAGCTATTTAAGGGTACAATTTTTTCCAACTTAAAAATAACAAACACACAAACAAACAATAATTTGTTTAGGGCAGCATCTGAATTTACCCTCTATTGACTCCTTACTATTTTTTAAAACCATCTTCCTACTGCATTTGGAAAAAATATTTAAACTTTGGTGTAAAGCAGTGTCTTTTTTTTCCCCATTTCCTTTTTTTTCTTTCCTTTTGAAAAATAATTCTGGAGTCTTTGGTTGAAAGGAATAATACTATCTAAAGACAGAATGCTACTATACATTAAAAAAACTCATCTAGCATGCATTGTATGTAACAAATTTCTGGAGCTGGCATGAATAAACATTTTTGTTATCTGCAGTACAGCTACAAACCTCTAGTTTTGGGGAAAAGCTATCACTGGCAAACTTTGGCTTCTTCTTTTTTTTTTTTTACTCTAGCTTAGAAAAACGACTAAGTTAACCCTAACCACTTTTCCTTTTTTCCAGTTGCCATTTCCAAAGCATCTCTTGGTTGTTAATATGACACCAAAACAATGCTACATTTCCCACTGAGAGTGAGAAAATAGGAGTGAAAAGAAGGGAGTGGAAGACAGGTGTGTGTGTGTGTGTGTGTGTGTGTGTGTGTGTGTGTGTGTGTGTGAGTGTGTGTGCATACTCATACCTCTATGTGAGAGACAGCAATGGAAATCCTTCTGTCTGGGATTCCCAAATCATTTATGCAAAAGGGTGTTTAAATTACTCTGCTGGGGCACTCCAGTAAACATACTCAGTAAAAAATAAATAGATAAAATTAAGACAAAAACCCTAAACAGTTTTTTGTATCTATTGACTATTAATTTACAGCATCTTTAATTATATACATATTGTAACACATCAATGTAAGCCATAAACAGAATTAGTACATTGCCTTACCATAAAATACAAATTAGAAGTTAAAAATATTTAAGAAATCTGTTTAAATATTTACACACACTCAGTGAAAGTCATGGTTGCTTACATAACAGACTCTGTACACTTGGCAAAATGGCGTGATTGCTACAGTTGTAATTTTCCCTGACCAACATGGTGAGGGTTAGTTTCTTTTTTTTTTTTTTTTCTTTTTCTCCTCCCAGGAGGATTTTTTTTTCCATTTTCTTATTTTTTTTTAAATTTTAAATCACCAATGAACAATGTTATCTGTGTCCTTAGAAAGGGAGCAAATGGACATTTGACAAGCAATGCAGAAACTAGTTAACATCTGCTATTCTGAGGTACAGTACTAGTGTAGTGTCGAACTGTGCAATGTTCTTAGGAACTGTAGGCATTGATTTGCTGAGAGAGATGTTCAGTACCCTGTATTACTTATGTCAGGATGGTGACTGTTGGTTGCCAAATTAGAAAAAAAATACTCATATACAGGCTCAATGAAGGGAACAACTCATTAGCTTATTCCTTTTGTTTCTGACATATGAATGCATACATATGCATGTGTGTTTACACGGATCTCTATATACACATATACACATGTAGATATGCTATAAGACCTGTCTATGTTGATGTTTTCAGTTTTTGTTTTTTAACATGAAATTAGCCATAAGACTGAAACACAGTGACCTACAGAAAATAGAAGTGGTCATAGTTGCCAATTTAAAGCAGGTCTTGCCTAAAATAACCATGATTCATTTCTCCATTAGCTATTCCACTGCACTTTTGTGATGTCTTGTGCTTTTGTAAGCTGACAGATCATTTCTGTGTGGTCCTAATGCTAGAATGTAGAGTCTTTTGGTTTAAAAAAACAATCATTATTATTATCATTGCTATTATTTTACTTAGCACTGCTCTTGTTGAAATGAAGAGACAGAAGGACTAGATGACACTGCTTGAGTCCTATCCCCTGTTGTTAAATTGCAGTAGAAATAATTGTAACATTCCTATGCAAACACATGGGTATGTTGCATGAGATTTCAGTTCAGAAGTGCATTTCATACCTACAAGCAGTCATGTACAATATATATATATACAGATTGAGATCAGAGATTTCATTTAGACTGTGCATTTGAGAGTCGGAATTTGCCTATTAATTTCTCAGAGATGAAAAAAAAACACCTTAATTGCTGGCTATCTGGTTATTGTATAATCAAAAGAAAAAAACTATACATATGTATAAACTGATTGTAATACCATTTTAAGATTGCCAAAACACACCTTGGTGGTCCTTTAGTTTAATTACTGGGTAGCAAACTAATTGGTTTTCCCAGATTCATCAGACCTAGCACCCTTTCCTGCATTTCTAATTCAACTAAATATGCAGCTTAAAAATAAATTCTACATGGATCACTATTCCTGGACAGGATGAGTCAGTGTTTTCTTCCTACATGGTTATTGAATGCCAACATATGGTTTCACTCTAAAACATTGGTTCCAAGGTTCCATCTTCTCTCTGCATTAGTTAAATGCAGAAATGTGTTTCATAGTCATGTGCATGTGAGGCCCATGCTGTGAGGCTGCTTCCCTCCATTTTGATCTAAATAGTTTGCTTGACTTCCCTGGACATCTAAGATTTTGTTATAATCACAAATGAATATCTAGGATTCTTTATGGCTTTTATGGAAATTGCAAATGGGAGCCTAGACTTAGGCTCTGAATTGTCTTTAGAAAAATCTTTTCAGAATGGCGTGTCACAGGTGTGCCCCTGAGTTTATTGTCATGCTTCTTTCATGTTATTTTCGATTCAAACTTCACCCCTTGGTGACAAGGGATAGGCACTTTTATTACTGTGATCCCCAGAAATGATTGCGTAGGAGAAAGCATGGAGAAACTTGAAGAATCTCTACTCTGAGTACATGCAGAGATCCTCTGTCAGATCTGTGGTCCAGTAACTTAGTGGTGTTCAAGTACATAATCAAAACACAGGAGCCAGACTTCCCAGCACTGACTGAAACCAAACTAAACCAAACCAAACCAAAGCAAAGCAAACCACCCTACCATCCCAACTTTGTGAAAATTTAGAAAATGAATGATAAACGATTTTTCCCTTTTTCTTGTTTCTCTCTAATTGTTGGAATGGAAATGCACAATAATGCTTAATATCCCAAGTTTCTGAATCATGAGGGGGAGAAAATGGGTACTTTACCTGCAGAATGATACTAGCCTTGACTCCTACGCACTTACTGTGGACCTTACTCTGAGGACAGAATTGTTTTTGGATTGTTTTAAAAATAGAAATAGCAGGCATCCTCTGAGGAAAAGGTCAATCAGAGCCAAACTTATAGAAAACTTAGTAATTTTCTGTAGGTGAAGGCCAGATAGGAGATCCCTATTAACAAAAAAATAAAATGTATCAATCAGCCTGTTCTCTTTTCTGTCCAGTATATGAATGTGTAAGCCCAATATAGAAAGATGCAGAATGATATAATTGGAAAGGTAAAATAAAAACAATACATCTCCCCATCCTGTTTGTCAGTTGTCTACACTTCTGCAGCGTCAACCGAGAGCTCAACACTTACCACGACTTTGTTCCAATCCCATTGTCCACTAGTTCTTATGGTTTGCTTGACTAAGTAGGTTGCAATATATACAATGTGAGCACCCTTTAAATCACCAAACCCAAATTACACACAGATTCCCTTTGCACATACACCTGCCTTGGAAAATACAAAGATGGAGTTCACGGCACCTAAGAAAACCCAGCTCTTGCAGTCTCTGAAATGCCTCACTGTGTCTGTCTCCTAAGTGTAAAAAAGAGAATTTTGAAAGCAAGAGAAGCTAAAGATGATGATTAATCATTTAGAGCAAAGAAAAAGTTCTCTTTTTGAAATACTGTATTCAATTCAGAAATAAACTGATAGGGAGATGATGTAGGGGCAGCTGACACTGAGAAAAATGACCTGCTTGTCTTTGCTGTGTTTGACTATTAGAATGATTCTCAATCTAACTTATCAAGATACTTTTAATTCTCTTCACTAGCTATTTGATAGCTACCTGTTGATGAGATAAACGATTAAAAAATACCTTCCTTACATATGCTTAGCTTATGCTTATGAGGTTGGCAAAGCCATCCCTCTCATTCTACCCTTTTATGATCAGCACTGTGTGCAGATCCAATGCCTTGTGGCACAGATTAAGGGCTGCACTGGCTTGTCTTGCTTTCTCTTAACTACAAGTCATTTCTGGATTTTTAACCCTGCCTGATCCGTGCTGTTAACTTATATTTTAACCACCTCGGAAATAGTTTTCTGGCAAAACATATATCTTTGCTGCTATGCACGGTCTCCTCCGAAGTCTTCCTCTGTCTCAATGCCAAATTGAAAGACGTTGCAGCTGGTTCTTCGTAGGCAAGCGAACAGAGCAGATAAATTGGTTTCCTGAGTTTCTTCTTTGAAGCTTTGCCCCACCTCCCTACTTTGACTGAGCTCCAAATACATGTGAGTCTATTAGATCCTTGAGAATCACCTGTCCATGACACCATTATCATCTGGCACAGACCTCACTGACCATATTGATGTAACATGTTTCCGTTATTGCAGATAATGTTTCATAAGCACAGTGCTGTCCCAACAGCATGCCATTCTTAGGAACGATGATGGAGAGCGAAATGATCATGTCTCAGAGAATTGACTGCCAATGCTATTCAGCTTTCTAACATCTTCTAGAATCTAGATAATAACCCTCTGGGTAGGCTGTGCACTAAACTCATAAAGTGGAATACTTCACACTCAATCTTTCCAGCATGTGTATGTATCACTTGCTCTGTAACTGGAAAACCACAAGGACCTTAGTGTATTCATTACTTAGTAGAAGCAACCCAAATGGTATGAAATGGACCACAGGATAGGCCAGCAACTAAGGTATTTTAAGATCACTTTTGTCCTGGATTGATGTGTTTTCCAAGTCCTACACCAGGCTGTACAGCAGTTTGAGGAGTAATCTAGTCCTTGCTTCCCATGGGAGGCTGTAGTTTAGTTCACGTAATAAAGCCAATAGACAATGTTGAAGAAGGAGAACACCACTGGGAAGAAAATGCGGGACCACCGATCTATGGCATTCACGTCAGTCAAGTCAGGGATGGTGATTTTCAGTTGAGAGGCACGTCTCCTCAGGCGACTCTTCTTTTGTGCCACATGTCGCTCCAGAGCATTGCGGCCAAAACTATGCCTAGGCAACCCGGCTTTCCGGTATTGGATGCTGGAGGCATCATAGGCAAGCATTGTGCTCCTGGGGTCTCCAAGTCCCATTACTGCTTCTGATGTGGCCATCTCATTTTTTATCTCCAGAGTGCTGAGTAAGATGTTCTCATGGGGGTCCATCTGCAAGGAGGAAGAATCAGAAAAGGTGTATCTGAAACCATAAGCCTTTGTTGATGCTTGCACTGCAAGGAATTATTACAAGGTACTAGATACTTAAAGATGTGTCTATCATAGTGACAAAGAGAGCTAGTTTTGCAATTGTAATGCTTGACTTTTAATTGCAGCTCTGCAACTATGAGCTATTTGAGTTTCAGTTTTCCCATTTATTAGATGGTATAGACTCAACCCCAGAGGATTCCTATAATGCAATTTTTATAACAGATTAGCTAGCACTTGTTTCATAATTTCTACTTACCTCATGCAGAGAAATAGAAGGTAAGATATATCCCTTTACATAATTTATACTATTGATATATCAACTTTATTATGTATGGCATGATGCAGAATCAACTTTATTATGTATGGCATAATGGTAGGGAATTAGCTGCACAATTATATTTATATATTTATGTAAATTATATATTTACTGAGTATATTTATTTTTAGAATCAATTATATCAATTGTCATTTTTTTTCTTCCTTTCTGGTAGTGTTGTGGAACTGCACCTGGAGCCTTCACCATCATTGGTAAATGTCCTACCACTGAGCACATGCCCATCACCATTTTTTTTAATTATACGATAAGAACAAGTAAATTCAAATTTCTGTGCATTGAGAAGTAAAACATTTTTGTATGTCTTAGAAGAATCCAACATATACAATTTCTTTGGGGCATTAGTTACACAAGTTGGGCTTTCTGCTTTGTTTCATTGGCCCTTACTACAATATAAACTAGACATGATGGGTCACTGAATATAGTTGTTGCATTGAACCACTCAGAAAAAAAATTAAAAGAAAATTATTCGGTGGAGCAAGATTTTGTAACCTGAAAATTTCCCCTGGATTCAGTTCCCAGTACACACATGGAAGTTTACTAGTCCCAGGGGATTCCATGCCTTCTCCTGGCTTCTATGGGCACTGCATACATGTGTTATACATATATAACATTGAGGCAGAACACTTGCACACATATAATTAAAAACAAAAATATCTTTAAAAATACAAAACTATTCTGTTGCAGTCTTATTGATATGTAAATTACAATGCTATGTATAAAGTAAAGCTTAATAAAAATAACAAGTAAATGAAATAAGGAAAATGTGGCTAATGAAAGGCACCGATGACATACAGAGTCAGGAGATGTGACCAATTAGTGACATTATATATTAGTGTGAACATGGATGTTGCGGAAAGCAAAATGTTACAAGTATGACATATTAATAATTAGCTTTTTTAAATGTAATTTGAGGGTCCTATACTATAATTTCAAAGCAAAGATCATTTGAGAGATAGATGCTTTAAAATACAAAACATGCAGGAGCATAATAGTTGATCAATTATTGCTCCCTTATTCACAATTCTTTATGTTTGTTGATGGTATAATTTTACTTATTGGGTAGACTAACCAAAAGTACTATTAGAATTAATTTGGGAAGTTTAAAAGATGTGAAAGTACAAATAAATATATGATGAATGAGTGTTGCCACAGCAGTCTTTGTGACCATTGGTTGGTTGCCTTTGCATAAAGAAGGAAAAGGCCATTGAAATGCTTTTGCTATGTTCCATTCTAGCAACTGTTGCAACTAAATACCTGTTGCCCAGGTAGGGGCATTCACCAAAACTTCCCCACCCCAAACACATGGTCACTGAGCAGAACTATAATTCAAAGCTTGTTCTTCTAAGAATTCAAATTTGCACATGGGAGGATAGAGTTTTTTTTTACCACTCCCTGCAGCTCCAACACTGTGTCTACTTTCTGTTATTTGTATTTGCTGTCCTTATATCCATAAGGGAAATAACTTTTAGCATGCAATTTTTTCAATGATTTCCAGAGCTTTCCTCATCCCAACACCAGTAAGTTTGCTTTATTAGAGAGTGTTACTGTAGTAAGAGAGATTACAAATCAATGCTAGATTTGGCTGTTAATTTTGTAAAACAATAGTAACAACCACAATAAAAGCTTTGGCAACTATCAAAAGTAAACTTTTCTAAGTTTTAAACAAATTATCCTTGGACAATTTATTTAACTTCAATCAGTTTCTATCTTTTATGAATGGAATTCAAGAGTTGAATTAGATGATCTCTGGAGGCTTATTATTATTTTTTCACTTACAAATTCAAGAGATATTTTCTTTGTGATTAGCAGAGTGAGTTTTATAGACTATAGATACAGTACTGAGGAAGACCACAGTGGTGTAGAGTCCTCAATGCAAGGACTTTCAGCAGAAACAACACTGGGTGCAAGTTACATTGTATTTTTACATTTGTTATTTTTGACATTAGAAAGTTACACATTCCTTTATCTGTATTGAGAGCTGAGATAGGATTTGGGGAAATTGACTGAAATGAAATAGGTAGACAGTAAAGCACTATCCAAGCTGATTGTCATGATATGTGATAATTGTAGTGAGAGGCATACAAGTTCCAGGAACATAGAAAATAACAACAAGAATAAATAACCATGCTCAAGGGGAAGGTTAGTGTGCTGACTTGCACATATTGCTTTATGTGACACCCAAGAAGCACTCCAAAATTGATAACTGTTCTCATAAAGGCAAAATCACTGTTCACTAGATGATCAAATCTGATCTTCTAGAATAGACTCAGATGATAATCTTTCTCCAGGTAAAGCCAATCACCTCTGTCTTATTGGAGATCCTGACAGGCTGAAGAAAGAGTTAGTTGTGGAGATGGATGAGGTGAATAGAGCACCTGTGCAGACAAATGATGAGTTGCTACTCTTTGGTAGCGCTCTCCTCATTAGAATACGTTGTTGTTGTTGTTGTTTTTCAAGACAGGGTTTCTCTGTGTAGCCCTGGCTATGCTGGAACTCGCTCTGTAGACCAGGGCAGCCTCAAACTCAGAGATTTGCCTGCCTCTGCATATTGAGTGCTGGGATTAAAGGTACGTACCTAGCTCAAGAATACGTAAGTCTTAGAATATGATTGCTCTTCTAGACTCAATTACCTGAGCAATAATAGGAAAGAATAAATTTATCTAAAACACTATCCCCCCCCTCACCGAAGATTCTTACCTAGGACCATAGAAATACAAAGTAGGGAGGAATAAGAAGTAACCATCTTATAATTTACATCTCAATTAACAGACAGGAAGGGAGACTCAGGCCAGTTGTAGTTTACTGTGATATGCTTAGTAAAGGCCAGAGACATTGCTCTGGTTTTCCTGGCCAGTCCTTTGAAAAACCATTTTTCCTTCTTCATCTGTTCCCGTTTTGTACAAAGCTGTCTACATTTAGCAATTATCTTCAATTTTCTCTTAAAAGTAGTTGAATTCCTTGCTGAAAAGCACTCCTCAGTGCCCATTTGTCCCACTCTTGGGATCGCCAAGAAGGAGAGTGCTCTTCGGGTCTGCATGGGGGCTCAATCAGCACCTGGAATCCATTCTCTATTCTGTCTTAAGGCAGGTTATTGTACAGTGTCCTGCTTCTGATGCTATTGGGACAATCCAAGCTGGTCCAGGTGCTACCTTTGAGACTAAATCTGAACCTCTCTGATTTCAGCTTTATTGTCAACTGGGGTAAAGTAGTAACATCAGTCTCCTGGGATTGTTTGAGAGAACTGAACTGCTCTTTGTTCAAAAAAACCATAGCTAAGTTTATTAAAAACTCAATACAGCTGAGTACCCCAGAGTCTCTTATTCTCTGCATGCCTTCACTGTAAATGGAACATGTATAGGCTGAGGAAGAGTGAACAGAAAGACTATAGAAGCCAGAGGCAGTGGATGCCTGTAGTGAAAATTATTTGCCAGACATGACGTGACTATTGCCCATATGAACTCATAGCAGCTGTGACTGCCTGCACAAGAGCTCTACAAGATCACACCAGCCAAAACCAGCATGGATAAGAGAAGGGCTAATGAAGTTCCATCCCTTGTTGAGGACCTATTGGCTGTTGATGGCTGCTGACAGAAGGAGAGAGTTTTCTTCAGAGATGTGGCCTATAAAAGGCTATCTGGGCTCTAGTAGATGGCCCTATACCCAAACACATGCAGGTAGTACTAAGTGGAATTAGTAGGTTTGAAAAAAAAAAGAGCATATGAAATTGAAAACAAACATGGTAGAGGAATAAGAGAGAAACTGAGTGTGGAGGGAGTGGTAGTAGATTTGACCACAATTCATTATATGTGTGTATGAAATTATCAAACAATATATATCTTGATAGTTACTCAGTGAATGGATAGGTTTGATCTGTAGCTGCCACTGAAAAATGCCACAGAAGCTAAACCTCTGAAGTCATTACTTTAAAATTACTTTTCTTTAAAGTTCTGAGAGCAAGACTTAGTAACTAGTAAATACTACATGTTTAATTATAAAACATGATTTTATTAAGTATAATATGTCTAGACTGTGTTACATTTGGAAACAATTCAGTCTAGACTTATTATATTTAATAATGAGAGGAGCAGAAGTTGCATTGCATTTCTTGGCTGGCTGACAGACATTACTACATAACCATGTATGCCCTTTCATTTTAATCTACCTAGAATCTCTTGAGAGGACAGTCTTATGAAAGAATTTTTCTAGAACAAATTTGCCTATGGGCATGTCTGTGGGGGATTGTCTTGATTGTTATAGGAAGACCCAGCACCATCCCCTAGACAAAGGATCCTGAACAGTGTTAAGTGAGGAGAAAGTAGCCAGACATGGTGGTTCATGCCTTTAATCCAAGCACTCTCGGGAGGCAGAGGCAGGCAAATATCTATGAGTTCGAGGCCAGCCTGGTGTACAGAGCAAGTCCCAGGACAGGCAGGGCTACACAGAAAAACCTTGTCTTGAAAAACAAAAACAAACAAAAAAAAAAACCAACAAAGAGAAAGAAAGAGGGGGGATGGGATAGGAGAAAGCAAGCTGGGTACAAGCAAACTTGGGTACAAGCAAGCTGGGTACAAGGAGCCATGCCAATCATTCTCTGTGCTTGATGTGGATATGATGTAATAGCTGTTCAAGTTCCTGCCTTGACTTCCCTCGAGTGCTAAACTGTAATTTGGAATTATAAACTGAGATAACACCTTTCTCTCAGAAGTTTCTTTGGGTCAGGATATTTTATCACAGTAACAGAAATGAAAGTAGGGCACCGCATGTACAGAACTGGCAGCCTCCTCCTGATGATGAGAAAAATAGGAGCTAGAGATGAAGGCCAAAGAAAAACATTGTCAGTGGTACAGTGGCAGAGAGTAGGGACGGATGACCTGGCTTGGCTTTCCTCCTGATATGTCAGTTTCATTGAAATACTGATTACAGTAAATTATACTTATTTTCTATGTATTTGCCATTCTATCAGACAATTCTTCTTGAGGGCACAAAAAGGCCTTTGCATCTCACCGTTGTATCTTCAAGCATCCTGCATTGCTGTCTGCACAAAGCAGATGTTCAATAAAGAGCAGTTGAATGAAATTAATGTTGTGATATTATGGAACCTACTTCACTTCTTTGCAAGTCATCAGTAAGTTGGAGTCAATTATTTCACATCATCCCAGGAATCAGAACATCACAGGAGCACCTCTGGAACCCCCTCTTTGCTCTAAAGTGTCTTTCTCTAGGTTCACGTCTCTTTCTAAAACAGAAAAAAACTATACTCCCATGATGTCCAGTGTCACTTCCAGGACAGAGTCTTCATTCTCACACAGAGAAGTACTCTTGGCAACTAACAGCTTGAAGTTAGCATTAAGCATTTTATTTACAGACCCCTTTCAGTTATCCCAGAAGCCACATAGAGCTGGCTTTAATCCCACAGCTGGAAAATAGTGAAGAGGCAACAGAGGAGGAATTAGATTTAGATCTGTCCCACTTTTCCCTACTGAAGCATGGTACCACTCTACCTCAATATGACCATCATCTGGAGGCTTGCACAAGTCTCTGTAGGAAGTTTTGGATAAGAGTGTTTGCAATGAAATGTGTTACTACTAAAGGTAAGAGCTGAGGTAGACTTGTGTTAATTCCAGCACCTTCAGGTGAGAAGAGAAGGCATCTGTGTTCTGGTTGCCTATCATGTCCAGTCTACTCATTCTAATTTCTGTTTGGGAATGCACCATGCACATCTCTATTCTCTGTTTCTGTGTCCCTGGTGTAAGTGTACTTGAACACATGGCTTCCTGATGTTGTGGTAGACTAAGTAATGGACATATGACCTTTTAGGAGCCAGTGGACAGGTTTTGAGTTGTCAGATGGACAGAACAGAATAAATACACTCAACCAATGCCAGTGAATTTACATCTAAGAGCAGGTGGACCTGAGTCTGTAGATTCTGTTGAGATATTTAAAGTGTAAGAGGCATTCACGGCCTACAAAGTAGCTCACACAGACAAGGAGTCTATGATCTGATATCACCATGCCTTTGGATGGTGACATGCCTGATGCTAAGAAAGACTACCCTTCTCCACCCTTCCTTCATCTTTCCCTTTCTTCCTCTATCTTCTGTTTTTCCTTTACTTCCTCTCTACTTTCCTGTCTTCCTTTCTACCTCGCTCACTGTCTTTACCCTTCTATCTCATTGTTCCCTTAAGTAAGTATGAATTGGGTTGTATGTTATCACAGACTCAAAGAATACTAAGTTATTATTCATCTCATTTAATCATCTCTAGAAATCCATAGTACAGGCAGAGCAGGAAAGGAATTAGAGACATTCTCATGTCATAAGAGTTCCTCATAATTCAAATCACATAAGAGTTCTTCACAATTCAAATCCAGTAGAGGAGTATAATCTTTGCATGCAAAACAGTATTGAGTTTTAGTTTTTGGACTGGAATCAAGAGAGGCCAGGACCTGCAAGATTTGAGGGCCAGCCTGTTACATTGGTGGCTCTATGTTTCCTTGTATGTATTGTTCTTTCTCACTCAAAGGGTGTAAATCATGTAAGGAACTGACTTACTGGGTCATGGCTGAGTATAATAGAGGAGACTGTAGGCTTTCTTACACCTTTAAAATGGTAAAGGGATAAAACTTGAGACACCTTACATCTAAGTTTATATTAATTCTCCATTGTTTGTATAGAAGCAAAATTAACAATAAATATTTTCTTAGAAAAATCACTTTGACATATGGATTTTAAATTCAATAGTGATTGTCTTTTGTTTCATGTGGAGATGTCTGTTGTTGTAAGATGATGTTTGCTATGAAGTTTTTAGAAAAAGATTCATAAAGTGCTTTAGAATAGGCATTTTTCCCTTTGAGAGGGTAGGGAACAGAAGACCAAGAAAGATGAAGACAGTTACTAAATTTTTTACTATTCATAAGTCATATAAGAGTATAGCATTGCTGGGCTGTGGGTCTAAATGCATTATGTCAATGCTATTTTTAGCCTGTCTTAAATCTACAAGGGAAACCTGACTCGGGTGGTGTTATAGAGGGTGAGAGTCTCTGGTTCCCAAGCTCAAGTGTGCATCAGAATCAATCCCCTGGAGGCCTTGTTAAAACAGATCTTTGGCTTCCACTCTTAGGACACCTGAATCAGCAAATTTGGAATGCATTTCAATAATCTGCATTTCTAATAAGTTCCCAGGTGACACTGGACTTCTGGTCTAGGGTCTATACTTAGAAAAATGAGTCCATTGGACAATAGCTGAAGGACACAATGTGACTTCAAATAAAGAAGCAACAGGGCTCAGAAAAATGTTGAAAAGGCAAGGTTCTGGCCAGAGGCTACCACTGAGCTGTAGAGTAGCTTTCATAGAAAACATCATATTACAAGTTTTATACAATTATCACTTCTATGGAACTTGACAGAAACTCTATGAAAGAGAGACCATCAATATCCCCATTTTAAATATGAGAAGTTAAAGAAGAATGGTTAGAGATATGCCTAGATGTATGCTTAGTAAACACATAGATGGTATGTAATCTGGGCCAAGACCTGCTCCTAGTTACTCAACTATAAGTCCTGAATTTTGTCACAGAATGCCTTCTCTGCATACTACACTTAGGTGACAATTTTTCGAAAATTCAAAGGCACTGCCATTGTCATGTCGATTTGCCTTATTTTAAAAATAATCCCCCCCCCACTCTAAACTTCTCTGATTGACCCCCTTCACAAAAGCAGTGAAGAGACAGGAAACACTACTCATCTAATCAGCTTTATGCTGAGGACATGAATAAGATACCATTTTCCTTTAACAAATCATAAGAGCCACGCAACAATCTCCATTGCCCTGGAAAACATACCAACGTTGGTATGAAATCATTCTCTCCTGGTATTTCTACTTATTCGAATAGCCACGGATGTTTTGTTGATAGCAGTTCAAACAAGGTGGAGGGAAGCAAAAACAAAGGGAAAGGGAGGAGGTGGAGAGACGGGTGAGTAAACCTGCACACTTGCAGGTTAGCTGTCTTTGCAGGGAGCCTTGTTGCTGGTTTTGCATGGTCCTCTTATTCCAGGCTCAGGTTCTTATTCACCTGTCCATTTCTAAAAGCGCACTTGATTTGGAGAGGTTTTACGAAATTACCATTATCAATCAAATCTGTTGTTTCCCGTTGAACACCACTCCCTGTACATTAAGATGCACCTGGAGTTGCATTTATCAATCAAGAACCAAGAGCTGGATTTTGAGAGGCAGACAAAAGACTCCTGCAAGGGTCCTCTGAGAATGAAGACAGCTTGCATAGCATTGATTTGGCAGTCCTCCTGGCTGCAGAGACACCTCTGCTGATGTGTCTTACCTTACAGACTGACCCAGGAACACTGGCTCTGAAACCAGCAAATTAACCCAGGACATTTGGAAAACAAAACAGCCTTGTTTTGCCTTCTTATTGTCACTATGCCAACATATTTTCAGAAAGGAAACAGGGCTGGCTCAGGAATTCTATTTTGCTGTTTTTTAAAAATAATACATTAAACTCTGAAAAGTGTGCCTTAGTTTTATAAAATAATCAGTTAGCTCCAAGTTTGGCTTCAGATCTACTACTTCTTTGTTTCTACCCTTTCTATGATTGACATATGATCTACAGGGACATCCTATGTCTAAGGCCATACACAGAAAAACAAATCACATCTCTCACTGGCAGAGTAGCTTACCTGAGAAGGGGAAATAGGGTCTATTTTAAAAATTCAGTTCACCACTGACATTATCCACCAAATGAGAAATTGCAAATAAAATAAAAACAAGTTCTAACTATGCAATTTCCCATCACTGTGACTACTATGAGTAGGAGATCTTGTTTTATCTTCCATGAAATGGCACTGTGGCCTATGAGACTTAAAATGCATGTGAAGGCAATGAACCATTAAGCACCTGGTATATCCAAAGCACTCTTTCTGGAGGGGGGGATCTTCTCTCAAAACACGGAGCATGCACTCAGTATTCTATGAGGTGAAGGAACGTTCAATGGAGCAGAACATGTGATGGAGATCCTAAGAGTGCAAACAAAGGCCAACACTCTTGACTCTTCAAGCCAGTGAACCAAAGTGAAAGGCGAAACAGCAGTCAAAGTTGGGAATTTAGAATTAGGGACAGTTATAACGAAGGAGAATACTTCAGAATATCCAGGTAGCTTTGGTTTCACTGTTTTTATGGACATCCTCCCTTCATTCCTTCCTCTTCCCTTCTTTGGCTTCTTCCCTCTCCTTCTCTGCCTATATTTTCCTTTATTTATTTATTTTTAATTAATTGGCATACAGTTACTGTGCAAACTGCATATGTGTTATCTGGTAAGCATAGGCAGGCTAGGGGAAATATTGAACCCTAAGTTCAATTTTTTTTTCCCTAAGCTTGCCAAACCAGTGTGTCTTCAAGACAGAAAAAAAAAGAGAATATCTGTGTGCTGGTGGTCATAGCTCCCTAATGCTGTTGAAAAAAATTGCCATAATTATGTGCTTAAACAAAACAAACAAACCAAAATCACAGCATGCTAAATTGAATCTCTGGCAGAGCTAGATAAGTCTGGAAGCTTTATCTAAGCTAGGCTATGGAGACCTATGGCATGGAACCAGCCAGGTACTGAGAGAAAAAAAAAACTGCACAACCTTACTCATTTGTGGAGTCAATAGCACTCTGTGACACACACCACCATCAACAAAAGATGTCATTTTTAACAAAAACCAGGATGAATATAAGATCTGTTTTCTTTTTATTAAGTTGGCCAGCACTACCATTGTTCTAGAGCCACTCTTTGCATCAAAAATGAGTTTATGATCACTTCAGGCATAATCACACGTTTAAAACCTTTTCTCATCTTTATAAATAATTAGTAGAGAATTACTGTATTAATTATTTTCAATATAGACTAAAAAGAGGAGTATGAAGTAGATTTCAGCATCTTTGAAACATGGTGACAATTTTTATAGTTCTGATAATTCCTATTTTTTAACTGGACATGAGTGTACATCTTGAAGTTTCCTTAGGAAACTGCTTTTATGTTAGAGCATCATCAATCAGTGCAATCATTTCTTATGGATCAGCCACTGGTGTGGTCCCAATGTCATCATTGGGTGAAAAGTTTCTGTTCCTCTCACAAAAGATTCCATCAGGCCAGCAGACAAATCAAATGAGCTGGGGGATGGGCTGTTTTGAGGGATAAGGATCTTCTCCCAGGAAATGGAAGCAGAACAGATTAGATTAAGATTCTTCTCTTCAAAGTTCCTTGGTGATAGACCTCATAATACTTTCAGTTAGTGCAGATTCAGCACTGCCAACCCCCTGATACGCATGGCTTCTATTGAATTGACACCCTCACCCTTTAGATCCTTCTCCTAGAGTTCCTGCCCTTTGAAAAGTTACAAGCATTGACAAGAACTTGCCTGTGCAATGACAGCAGATTCCAATTCTGACTTTCTCTCTTCCTCCTGCTCCTCCTCCTCCTCCCCACATCCTCCTTCTCCTCCTCCCCCTCTCCTCCCCCTCCTCCTCTTCCTTTTTCTAATTCTGTCTTGCTTTCTCCTCCTCCCTCTCCTCCTCCACTTCCTTCTCCTCTGCCCCACCTTCCTCCTTTATGTTGCTCTTCAACATTATGATTCACTTCTTGGCCTCAGGACTCCCTATCTTCTGCTGGGGCTTCCTGAAATTATAGAGAGGGGTCATGATGCCCAACCCCTTAATACATGTTAGCCAGAAAATCTAGGTGGACTAGGGAAGCCTTTGCTAGCTCTGTCTACTGGGTTCAAACCTGTTTGGTAAGCTTCCCAAATCTGTGTATCCCTCAAGAGAGGAGGTATGGAAGGTCTGTGGCTTGATGCTATGGATCCACTATGTTGACGGCTACAGAAGGTATCAATGAGCATTCAAAATAAAACTAACTTGAATCTCAGATAATGTTATACTAAATCATGGATCACTCATTTAAATCTGGCTTATGAGGGTTACCAAGAAAATCTGAAGCAGATATGATAGAGAATATGGAGAAGTGAATTAGACTAAAAGATAGCCTACCTCAATTACTTCTAAGTAAAGTATTCTCAGCATGACTTGGTGGTTAAAATTACAGCTAAGTGTTGGGTGCACAGGGAGTGGCCTAAAGTTCCCTTTAGATATAATTTATACAAATTTCTCTTATAGCTACATTTAATTTATAATTAGCAACTAACTTTTTTCAACTAATGTGTAAAATGATATTAGGAATTAGAGATAAGAAAAATCTCGTCTTCAACTTCATGTGGGGGAACATACTCTTAATTCCAGCACTCAGAAGACTAAGAGGTTGTAGGATCTCGTGCAAATTCTGGACAGACTGAGCTAGCTGTATATATGTGTATGTATATGTGTGTGTGTGTGTGTGTGTGTGTGTGTGTGTGTGTGTGTGTGTACACATATATACCCTAGCATTTCTTTCCCTCATTGTGTAGGGCGTTGCAGAAGCAAATCCTGTAGGACCCCTCCCCCTAGAAATTTTTAAGTAATTTTCTTGATTTTTGGTAACTTCAAGACTTTATCAATCCTTTCATTCTCACAGAAACTCATATCTTCTGAAGCATGATGCCATGCTCTACATAAAGAAGGACATAATAGTTATAGATAGGTGGTTTGTGTTTCTGTAGAACATTTGGATTGAGATAAAAGGGTATATGTTGAAGCTGAAAGGGAGGAGAACACATTCAAACTGCTATAGTCCTTATTATTAAAACACAATCAACAAAGCAGCCTCTGAATCAATTTTTTTGCAGGTTGGTCAAATTCTTTCTTGGTACCTCTTCTTGATTTAGTAAAGTGGGTATTAAATTTGAAAGTAAGATGTCATCGTTGTACAGTGGGGAAATCAGTTTGAAAATTTCTAGAGAAAGGAAAATTGAAACTATACATATTAACCACAATCAATTCTTACAATCACAAGAGGTTTCAATTATCACAGATCCCCATGGAGTAGGGAATGGAGTCTACGTTTACAGTGAACTTTCCTGGGTTCAAAACCATTTTCTCTGGGTATAGTGATGTTGCTCCTGACTGACCTTAAATTTCTAGGCTCAAGAGCTCTTCCTGCTTCCCAGCCTGTGGAGGAGCTAGGACTACAGATTTGAAGCATTGCATCATTTAAAGACTACATTTTGGCAATTTTTTAGGAAGTGGATGTGAGAATTTATACATCCAAACAAAATACTTCATGGAAGAATGGGATGA
Source organism: Peromyscus aztecus (assembly GCA_902168405.1). Lineage (NCBI taxonomy): Eukaryota > Metazoa > Chordata > Mammalia > Rodentia > Cricetidae > Peromyscus > Peromyscus aztecus. The sequence continues at coordinate 6,360 of CABHPQ010164574.1, read as the reverse complement.
AAGCTTCTCCCAGTTCAGTTTTCATTTGTTGTACTGACATAAGCCCCAAGCTAGAATCAGGAAATTGATCTAATCTTTCCATTAACTGGTTCATCTACCCCAAAGCATCATGGGTTGTGAATTACTAAGGATTCTTACCTATCCTATGTAGCTTTTAATTCACAACTTCTCAATTTAAATGACATAAATAAGACCACAGAAGAAACTTACTTTTTGTTTCTTTCCCAAGGCTAGAAATATTCTAATCAATGGTTTTTTAAGTGTACAGAAGTAAGGAAGGCAAAAATAGCATGCTACACCAGAAGAGGAGGTGTGTTTCTTCCGGGATACACACATCACGTCAAGTATGGTAATAGGGTACACCAGTAAGAGGGATAAACAGTGTCTCCAGCCATGTTCCCATCCCTCTCATAATCTTCAGTATACAGTGATGAGTAATAAGTTCTTTGGGTCAAATTTCAAGTTTATTTAAAGGTCATAATTAGCTTCAAGGTTGTGGTTTAAATCAAGCCAGGTTATTCAGGGAGGAACTTGTGATTGTTTTTTTGTACTTGGGTTTTGAAACTGGCCATAATAGATATTGTCTCATGAGTAAGTGAGGATGAGTTTGGACATAGAAATCTACCCACTGCTTCCATTCCAGTTTACAGGGAAATTGTAACCCACTTCTAGCTTTTATTCAAAAGCAAAGAGTCCAAAGCTTGGTTCCTGTCAGTTTCAGTCAGGGTACATATATTTTACTCTATCTTGTATTTTTAAAATTTATTATTTATTCAGTGTGTATGTGTGTGTGTGTGTGTGTGTGTGTGTGTGTAGCATACCTGTAGGGTCAGAAGACAACTTATAGGTGTTGACTCCTAAGCTCCCAGCAAATGTAATTACTCAACCAAGATTGGCAGAAGACTGAGCCGCACCAACATTCTAGTCTATACCGGGGAGGGTATCATGAAGCTTCTCTTCTAGCTGAGGACCTATTAGCAAGCACTACATTGCTGCTGAGACAGGAGGAGATATCATTTTTCTTCAGTGGTGTGGCCACTGCTAAGTTCCTCATGTTCCAGTAAATAACCCCAGATGAATGCTCATACAAGCATCCCTAATTAGATTGTTAGGAAGAAGAAGTTGAAGGGGAATGGGAGTGGGAAGAGAGAGTAGTGGGGGTGAATAAAATATATTATGCACATACATGTAATTCTTAAAGAATAAATAAAAATATTAAATAAAAAACAAAGATCAAGTTCATTAGGGCAGAAACAGGACTACTACTATGTTTAGGAGTGTGAACACTTGATGCTCAGGCTAAAATCAGGCTGTGTAAAGGCAGGCTCATCACACTATAATCCTAGGTTTATATAACCTCTTTGAGGTTACTCGGTTGTCAAATAAAATAATATCATCCTATTGGATTAAATGAGATGACTCAAATACCTTCAAATATTACGAACTCAATGAATATTAAACCTTATCATGCAGAAGTCAGGAGTTGCACTCATGTGTTAATCAAGAAAGTTTTTGTTTGTCTGTTTGTTTTTTCTGCTCAAACAGCTCCCAGTGTCCAACATCTGTGGAATTGTAGAGGCAGACGGATGCAGGACCCCCTTCATCACCTCTCACAAAACAAATGCATCAGTCCAGCAGTGCTTCTCCTTGCTATGACCCTCTGTCAGGGAGCTGCTTCTAGGCACGAAGTGGCTGTGGGAATTTTCTAGTTTCAATATACTAGGAAGTGTCCAAAGTTAAAACCTCAGTGTTTGCAGGAAGCAAAAAGACTGTCAATCATTTGTCTTCCTGGTGCTTGATTTGGGGACCTGATTTGCTTCTTTATCCTTACAATGGCAAGAAAGAACTAGAAACATTCCATCTCATTATCTGCCAACAAGATTAGTCTTAAGTTTTGGAAGGCCCAGCCTGCACTCATCAACAAAATTAAATTTTCAGACTAGTTCTTATTCCATTTATATATGGAAAATAAATGTCTCTTCTTGCAAATGAAATGCGTCAATAAAGACAGCTTCATTATGATGATAATGATAATATGCAATTCACATTCTGTGCGTGCTCTTTGTATAGTCACATTTAAAATTTGAGTAGAGACAAGAACATTTATGTAGTTAACTAAATTTGCAGATATGAGCTGTAGAGACAGCTTTGAATTCTTGCTCATCTACCACTTTGCTGTATGATCTTGGCTTACTTCCACAGCTCCACTGAACCTCAGTTTCCTAATTGTTAAAATGCAGGAATGAAAAAAAAAGTAATAGAATGCATAAGCCACCAAAGCAGAAGTAGGATTGTTAAGGGAGGCAGGGAACCATCCGATGGGAGTAGAGGATGGGAAAGGAAGTGGGGAAGGAGTACCAACAAGACTGAAGCATCTACGAATGCATCATAATGAACCCCTCTGCTTTGTATGCTAACTTCAGGAGAACTAATACAATATAAAATGAAGGAGTGTTATTTTGAGGTTATTTTAGGATGGATTTATAGCATTTATGGTCCTCCAAAGGCCCACGTGTTAAAAGGCTTAGAATGAAGCCTGTGGTGCTATTGGGAGGCCATGGAATGGTTAGGAAGTAGACATACTAGGAGGTCATTGTGGGCATGCTCATGAAGGGGATATTGATACCTTAGTGCCTTTTATTTTTATTATTTTTTTTTTACCTATTCTTAATTTTTAAAAATCCGGACTATGCTAAGTCACTTTTAGCATGATGTGGATATGCTCCTACCGGCAACGGGAGTGATGAGGTGTGGAGTAAAACCCCTAAAACTGTAAGACAAATACATTTTTGTCCTTACAAGTTGATTTGTTTCAGATTGTATTTTCCTGCAACTGAGAGCTAACTAACCCAGTAGATCCCGCAGCATGTCTGGCATGTGATTAGGCCACAACCCCATTGGTCAAATAACAAAATGTCACCATTTCTACGGTGTTGGTAACTTGCAAAGTCTACAACTCATAGAAAAGGTACACATTTACAGGCTCATTGAGGCAGACAACACCTTTTTTTTTTAAATGTTTTCTCTCTAGTGTTTTAGCTTGCAGACGAATCTACACTTGCACTGTGATAGAGTAGCAGTGACTTCCTGTCCCAAGTGTGAGCCTCATGCCTCCTTTCTCCTCCCTTTCTCCTTGGCAGTGATTGGTGCTGCAGTGGAAAAGATGAAACATCCTAAACCAAGGAGGACTGCTTCTTGGTGGGCTCCTGCATACAAAGAACATGCCCATCTCTCCCTTTGGGCAAGCAAGAGGAAGCAGGACATCTTTTTGCTGATGTGGAAGTATTCTATAAGGACAAAGGGTTCTAAGAAAGATTTGGAGTTACCTGGGTTGGTCCTTCCCTCTCTCTAGTTTTATCATCATTAAGAAGTGGTAGAAAATCAGAAGAATCTCATTATAATAATTAGCCATCTCTTCAGATAAAATTTAACCTAAGATTCCATAGTGTGTATGTGTGTTTGTGGGCATGAGTGTACACCTATGTCTGTGTGTGTTTGAGGCAAGTACTTACACTGTAGCTCAGGCTATGTAACCTGGACTAGTCTCAAACTTCCACCTATCCTTCTGCCTCAGCTTCCTGAGAGCTGGGATTGTACCCTATAGGGCTAAAAGTAGTAATCTCTTGAAGAAAGTTTAATGATATCTTACAACATTTCAAATACAATCTTCCAGAATTTATTGAAGTCACCTAAGTTCTTCAATGTGTTTTCAGATCTTTTAGGCTGCTGTTCTCTACAACATCAGAGCAAACATGAACGATTAGGTGTGCTATCTGTTAATCTCACAAACAAGAAGACTGAAGATCAGGAACATTCTTTAGTGAAAGTCACCTAGTTTTTCCAGAGACTCAGCTACGTTGAGTACCCTGGCTTTATGAATCCAAATTAGATTCTGTGACTGGTTCTGACAATTATAGAAGCGAGAGGAAAGTTATTTTAAAATAGCTTCACATGCAATCTGTGATTAAAATGTGCAACTCTGAGAGAGTGAAAAAAAAATCTAGGCATGCATTCTAGCTTTATATAGCCCAGCCCAGTAACTTACTGGCTTGTATGGGATCCTCAATATATCACCGAAATTTCTGGGTTTCAGCTTCTGTATGTTACATGAGAGGATTTTTGGAGGTGATGCCTATTCTTAAGTTCACGATAGGCAACGCTAATGGACCAGCTGGGCCTGGACTCAACTGTAGCATCCTAAATGTAGATCTGAAGGCAGAAGCCATGAGTCATCCAGAGTTGGTACTCAAGGAGTTCTGATTTGCATTCCCTCAGCTGGATCTTTGCTATTTCCTATGAACTATAGATCAGTTGCTGTGGCATCACTGGAAAGTGTGTGGAGATTATAGAATCTGAAGCCTTGATCTATACAATCCAAACTAAGAGATTGTGCCCTACCAGGGTCCTTAGGTTACCTGTACTCATACTAAAGACTGAGAGGAACTGTGATAAATCATCCAACCCTGACCATGCCACTTGACGTTCTAAAAGTCAATGATATCTGATTTAAAAGAAAAAAATAAGGCCTTGGAAATGTGCATACATATGATGTTCCTCACTCAAGCATCTGGATTAATCACAAGTAAGGCGTCATATAAACCCTCCAGGAGAGAGCTGGGGCTGCTGAGGGAGCTATAAACTCCACAGTAGCCAAGGATTTCTTACTCAGCTGTGGTCTGATGGCTTCTATGCATTTGGCCAATTACACGGTGAATTACCCTAGTGAGTACTTGTCAAATGCACCCAGTACTCTGCCTCCTCAACTCTCTCCTTAGGAGAACTGCTGTTAATCTGACAGAGCCTTGTCAAACATCCCTGTGCCCTATTTTAACAGCTAGTTTTCCCTAGCTAGGAAGTTGAAAGATGATGGCAGACAGCACATATTGCTAAACTCTAGAACTCAGAGGCTACACTTTAAGCTAAGAAATGAAAGGAAAACATACAAATTTCAAAGATGTGGCAGCACACTGTGTTCAGCTGATGCCCTGGTACTTTATATACATATATTTTTGGCTTTTCCAAGACGTGGTTTCTCTGTGTAGCTTTGGAGCCTGTCCTGGATCTCACTCTGTAGACCAGACTGGCCTCAAATTCACAGTGATCCACCTGGCTCTGCCTCCTGAGTGCTGGGATTAAAGGCATGCCCCACCCCCGTCCGGCTGCCCTGGTACTTTATAAAGGAAAAAAAAATGGTGGTCATGTGTGTTCATTGGATGTTTTGTTAAATTTTATCTTGTTGAGCAATCAGAAATTCTGACCTAATAGTAAGCCAGAAATAGAGCTAAGGGTTATTTAGAATATTGGTGATTCAAATGTTTTGGCCTAAAGATGACCCTCTATGTAATTGTGTTTTGGGGTAGTGGATAATAGGAGATATTTCAAGCCGATGACTTCATTGACTTCTGACTTTACACAGCCTTAGTAAGTATTAGCTTTTGAGAGATATCAATATTTGAGACTTGAATAATTTGCTCATTGCTACAGAGTTGTCCAAGCTGGGAATAAAATGGTTTTCATTCTACCAAAGTGCTGTCCTGCATATTCACATCTCTCAGAGACATTTTTTGTTTGAATAAAGTGATTGAGGTGACCTGCAGATCAAATTATTATAAACTTTTAACTCTTGGGATAGATGACAGTGCTGTAATGGGGCATGGCATATCAGAGCACTAGCCTTTGTTATCTAATTGTTGTGTGACCTTGGACTAGTCATTTCTTCTGTTTATGGATTAGTCTCTTTGTTCATAATGAGAGGATCCTTCAAATGTCCCCTTAGGGTGAAATGTTGTTCTTACATGCTTTGTACATTCAACAAAATAGATGAAAGAGTGACATTTTCCCATTTTAAATTTTCATTTTAGAATTAAAATTAACATTTTACTCTGTGATCTTTTTCCTGAGCATACATCTGAATGCAACATCTCCCTCCTGTGAAATGGAGTCGCACATATTATCTGTGTACTGAATAAACTAGTGTCCAGTTCATTCTGAGTACTGATACTATTAGAGTCATCTTACAGAGGGCAGGGCAAGGCTCAGCAGACCCAGTGAAATTAGAGCACCAAATTTAGAAGTGCATCTTAAAGCCCAGAAAGCACTCTCAACTCTGCCCTCCCGTTTTCACTGTTCAGAGTCAGAGTTACCATTTGCAACTGCCAGCTGCTCTTTCAAGAACTATCTGCCTGCCTTTTGGGATAGTTCTTAAGACCACCATTTCAGGGCAGAGCTGAAAGTTCTGCTGTACAAAAGGGAATTTTGTGAATCACCAACCTTCCATCCCAAGCACACACTGCTAAAAACTGAGTCTTGGGGCTTAAGTTACAGGCTGTCTGCAATCCAAGGTGAAGCTGGATTCATCAA
>CABHPQ010164573.1:59891-82814 GCA_902168405.1 Peromyscus aztecus | reverse complement strand
TGTGTGTGTGTGTGTGTGTGTGTGTGTGTGTGTGTGTGTGTGTGTGTTTTAGTAGGTACTAAACACAGAGAGTACTAAACTACTGAGGAAATTTTTTTTTAGATCAAACAGGTGTGCATGGAAACACACTTGAACTATTTTTTAAACCAAAGTTTAGAAGAAAAGCTATTTGTTTCTTCATTGTCAATGTACTAAGGTCATGTTCACTCAAACTAATATTGAATCAAAAGAAATTTCCTTTAAACTAGGAGAGTCAGGAAAATCTAGTAACACAATTTTAGTTCTGAGTTTATAAAGTACAGGATTAATTCATTAAATTTCCCATAGAACAATTTATTTCTAGTCAAGTTTTCCTTCTATCTAAAAATTGTTTTCTCAGTTACCCAAAATTTCATCATGGATGGTGCATGCCATCAAATGGATGCAACTCATGGTACACAATTTGCCACTTTTCAGAATACAAAAGTAAATCAATTCAATTAAAAATGAAATATATCAACATAGTCAATGTAAACAAGTTACTAAGATCAGACCAAGTTGTCTGAAATATTCATAGGAATAACCACTTCCTGAAGCTTTTGTTGACCCAATGTCTCTGAGGTAAATTGAAAGCTAAGGAAACACCCTAAAATGATGGTGTGCACGCCTCACTGGCAAAGCGGACAGTGTGCACACAGATGAGCAGTTAGTTCCCTCTTAGGTCTAGGAAACTGCATCACAGACGTGTCTGTGGGAGCCTGTGGGAATGGAACGGACTGAAACTGACCGATAACAGGATTATAACTATAATGGACAAAAAACTATTTTCTGATGGCTGTTATTTTTACATCCATGCCTAGTCTCCCAAGAGAGAAAGTTTCCATTTTTCTATTTGAATCATGACAGACTGTGGATTAGTAGAAAGCCCTCTCACAATGTCAAATATTGATTGTCATAACACACAGTGAGAAATCAAATGTTGAAATGGACTGACAAGTTAAGCGTGGACAGGAGAATGTAGCAGAGAGGGATAAGAGCTTTGTGTACAGGAGTGAAAAAATGAGAGAAAAAACCCCAATGAAAATGGGAATATTAAAAAGGATATAAAAATATGATAGTAAAATGGTGAAACATGAACTGTGAATCAAGCATCAAATATTGTCTTTAATCAGGGGATTGTTAGTACAGGAAGACAAAAAGTAATTATAGCAAAGTCAACATGCTATAAAACATTCTTTAGTATATAGTTTGGAATTTATGTCCTTTTATTCAAAACTTAAACTGATAATTATTTTTAGTATTCATTATTCTTTCAATACATAATGAAGTTATTGGTGTCTAGAGCATGTAAATAAAAGCAAATTTTGGATTTGATTATGTTGTCTAATGGCATAATGGGTCCCATTTCTGGATTGGCACAGTTCTGTAAATGATAACTGTCACAGCATTTTTATTGATAAATTAAAGAAGATTATAATAGTGCCGATATAAAATCATTCAAGCAGAGTCATGTTTTATAAACAGTACCACAAGCTGAGGGATAATATTACATGTACATTATTGTTATGTTTGCAGTCCTGGTTGGTAATGATTTTGAATGTAATTCATGGTGTTTTTCAGGGTGTAGAAGCAATAAAATATTGATCATCAGCATGTCCAGCCATTATTCAGAAGGTTAGATCAATTTATGAGAGGCAATAACTTGTAAATGAGTGACCTTGTGGAGGCATAAAGTAATCCCTGGGTAAAACTGTTGTGTGGAGGGTGCCAATGAAAGCTAAATTAGGAAACACAGGTATATAAATAAAATGTAGTTTTGATTTAAATTGCATGCATTGTTTAAGCTCCATGTCTCTATAAGAATAATATTTAAAATGTCGCTGGCCTTTGATACTAATTTAGAAATTCAAAAGTGTAAAGCCTTGCTAAAATGTAAAATATCATTTTAAATCAAATGGGAGGAAAAACAAAGAAGACAAAGATAACATATGTTTATTGGAGTTCATAGCGAAGTAGTAAATTTATAAAATATCTCAATTGTCTAAATGTATAAAACAATGGGAACTGGTTATTTTGAGAATGTAGCACAAGTTCTTCACTTATAGACTGAAAGACAGCAGCGTCTCCTTTCATCTATATGACATATTCTCACTTATTAACCAACAGGGAAACGGAGCTCTGCTTAACTCACATCCAGCACCAGTACTGAGCTATCTCACAGAGGAAAACTCCCTAAGTGAAAAATTATGTAGTATTCCAATTTAACACTATTTCCTTGGCATATGTCTCCTTTTCTGAGGTTATCAGTCTCCATGAAAGTTTTCAGAGAAGAGAAAATACAGTGTAAAAAGGACTCACACAGCATACGCCCTCAAGAAATGTAAATTATAAAAGGAATCAAACTACTTCCATGTCAAACCTTCTTGAAGAAAGGAGAAAAATCAAGTAATAAAAAGGCGTTAAAGACCATATTTTAGTTGATAAGGAATTTATTAGAAATGACATGATGCCCCAAGAGAATTAAATATGCATCATCAATGAAGATGCTGCTTCTCTCTATGTAAGTATGCATTATTATAACACAGCCCCCTGATTAGAAGTGCTCTACTCTCATCTATAGTTACAAGAAGGAGACTACATATTCATGAGGTAATTCTAGAAATGGGAAATTATAGCCTCAAATGCACATTTTAAAATTTCTATAATGAATTTTAAAAAGCATATGATTAGGCAATGAAAATATATCTACAAAGTATATTCCTCACTTAAAAACTATAGCCAAAAACCATGTTACTTAAAAAGATAAGCTATGCATGACTTCAATGAGAAAAGAATGGCTTGTTGAAATGAATAGTCAGTGGTAACACACTCATACTCTTTCCCAACCCGTGAATATGATATCTTCAACTACCAAGATGTGAAAATGGCAGCCAGAAGGAAATGTGACTTGAAGAGGAATGTACATTTTACATGTGTAATGAACGGAAAGATGAAATCAAGAAAATTCATTTAAAATCAAAAATATGTAGTTTTACGTGGGCATACAGAATTGTTTGGTACAATTTAGGCAACATTTGAGTTAATCCTGTGTGCAGGGTATATGTGTTCATGAACTTGTGTATGCAGGTAGGTATGCATGATCACAGGCTGAGGACAATTAAGTGTCCTCCTCTACTGTTCTCTGCTCTCAGCTTTCTTCTACGAGACAGGATCCTGCCATCAAAAATGGACGCTCCCTGTTCTGATGAGCCTTTCTGCCCACAATCTCCTCAGCTGCCCGTCTCAGCTTCCCAAACACTGGTATTATATTCTGGTGTGGTCAAAACTGGCTCTTTATTTTTTTTAAATATATTAGAGTATACTTACACCATTTTCCCCTTCCTTTTCTTGCTTTCAAACCCTCCTATATAACCCTCCTGTCCTCTTCCAAATTTATGGCTTCTTTCTCATTAATTGTTGTTACATGCATATATATAGACACATATATTTCTAAATATAACCTTCTCGATATGTATAATGTCACTTGTAAGGTTTCAGGACTGTGAGACTGTGTCTCCCAGTAATGTAAGAAGTTATACCCATAAAGATCCATCAGCATGACTGCCTAAACAGAAGCTGAATAAGGACAACAGTCATGCCAATGTAGATGGGGAAGGACCATGAGGCCCCAATCCTACACAAAGAACTACAAGCAACTTAGGAATGCTAAGAGTCACAGAAATAATCTTTCCCAGGGACAATCATGGCAATGGTCATCCAATAGCCCGTCGTCAACCCTTATTGGCTACTAACAATGGGAACTCACATTCTTTTCTTGTGAAGCTATCAGTCAGACAAGTCGAGCAAAATTATTATGAGTTCATATCCTGGCTCGACTTACTGTCAAATGAAAAATAATAATTTGGTTCCATAGATACTTCTCACACCTTAAATGAAATCAAGTGCTGATAGCAATTATTAATTACTCGATAAGTGGAATTCATTGATGGTAAAAATATTATTTGTTACTCAGAAATTAAGGCTCTAGTAAGTTATTTATGACAGCCTCTAGTAAAAATATGGATTCAGTAATGTTTGCTCAAATTTTAACCTTAATTTTCAGTTATCAATGGCTAACTACATTAAGAGCAATAAAAGATTATTCATGCGAATCTTTAGGGAATATTCTGAGGTAGTACATTAATTATATTAACTGTATCATAAATGTGTAATTATAAATGGTGTAGCATGAATCTTAAAGAGTCTTATTAATAAAACCAAACTCAAGGCCAGTTATTGGGGTGAATGCTGGAAGATCAGAGAAGCAGAACCAGCCACAGCCACCTCACCTTGCCAGTTCCTCAGCTGATCCTGTTTCCTCAGACTGGAAGCCTTTGAGTCCTCATCCAAATGGATCTCAGCTGAACTGCTGCTAAAAGCTTACAAGCTTAACCATCTCTAGTTCCTCGTCCTCACGCCATAAATACCTTCCTGCTTCCTGCCCTCACTTCCTGAGATTAAAGGCTCTTGTTACCACGCCTAGCTGTTTCCAGTGTGGCTTTGAACTCACAGAGATCCAGATGGATCTCTGCCTCTGGAATGCTAGGATTAAAGGTGTGTGTGCCACCATTTTCTGGCTTCTATATCTATTGGCTGTTCTGTCCTCTGACCCCAGATAAGTTTATTAGGGTGCACAATATTTGGGGAAACACAAATATTAACAAAATGGTTTAAAGAACATCACAGTATTCTTGCAGTCAGCAATTATGCTTCACTTAGATTTAGTTTCTCTTCCAGTTTACATTTTGCCTTCCGTGTGTTCACCAGTTTCATACAACGCCTTAGAGTACCTCCTTGACATTACTTTAAATTCCCAGAAGAATTGTTACCATAATATCATTTGATCATTCAAAATGTAAGCTATGATCATTTAATGAAACAATGGCAAATCTTCCTGAATGATCCCAACATGAAGAATAACATGGAAACCTTAGCATGATTTCATATCTGTTTATGTTCAATTAAGCTGTGGTGAATCAATGTGTATTGTGGCAGGATGATAAGGACCATGCTAGAACATTAGCTATGGTACTTTCCTCCACTGATTTCAAAGGTATGAACCAAAGAGAAGCGAAAAATGTGAATGTCTTTACTATGTTTGAAGCATATTTTTCTACAAGTCTTCATTAATTTCTTTGGTTCATAACTTGGTTTTACAGGAAATGTGGTTCATTAATGAAATAATGACATTATTGTGTCAGCCCTTTCTAGTTAATGTTTTATAATTTTATAAATTGCTTGGAATATACTCATTTAAAATATTTTATCTGAATTGATGATACAAATTCTCTTGTTTTCCAATAGGCCCTTATGCATGTATGTATCATGCGCATCCTTCTTACTGCTCGTGTGTGTGTGTGTGTGTGTGTGTGCTTTCTGTACAGAACTCTTATGTTTCTTTTAGTCATCACTGAAATTTAATCACTTTAGCAATTTTAGTCTGTAGTTTTAAGTTATGATGATATGTTAACTTAAATTTCAACTTTCTTCCTGTTATAAATGCCCACTTAAATCATAATATGTTATTACTTTGTTTTCTAATATATAAATTATAACTTCATAAAATGTACTTAAGTCAATTGCTGTTCTATCAGTTGCTGTAATTTTCTTAATTTTACTTATTAGAATTCTTGTATGTATCAAAAATTCTTGTCTGGGATATAGCTCAGTAGGAGAATACATGTCTAGTAACTTATATTTGTTTTTATGTTCAATTTCTAGTAATATGTGTACAAACATTTGATGGCCCAAAATGTCACACTCTCTGCATGTTGTCCAGCTGTGTGTCTCTGTATTAATTACTATCTACTATGAGAAGAAGTTATGATGAGGTCAGTGTCATGAACTGATTTATGGGTAAAACAATATACCATTAGGAATTATTTCATTGCTGTGAAATGTGTAATAATAATAATAGGTTTCCACCTAGGATCCTTGACCTACCTAGGCTCAGGTTTTGGTCTCATCAAGTGTAAGGTGTGAGTTACATCCCATGGAGTGTTCCTTAAATACAAACTGTGGTTGGTTACTCCCATAACATTTTTGCCACTCCTGAACCATATGTCATATCTTTCAGCATGTCACTATTGTATCTCATAGGGTCTGCAGCTGGGTGAGATTGATGACTACTTTTTTACCCTGGTAGCATGTACAGCAACTTTCAGAACTGGGAACTCTGGTCAGCACTGGTGAAGTTTCCAGCTGAATACCAGCAAGAATTCTTCATGGTGTATGACACAAGAATGTGGTGTTTTCCTGACATAACAGGGCTGATGCACATATGAACACAGAGGCAGTGACAGCACATAAAAAAGTTCCACATTTCAAGCCAGTCAAAATTCGAGCACAGAGAATGGAACGTGATCACAAGTCTCATCATTAGCCAAGAAGCTATGAGGAGTAGATAGCTGTGGGGAGATGGAAAACTGCTTTTCTTCAGTGGAGTGACATCTGGTTTATCACCCACACTGCAGCTCGGCCTCCTGCTCAGGAAGTTGGTCAATACAAATAAAATCCTATGGATTTTCTTTTTTTTGGTGTGTGTGTCTTTTGTTTCTGCTTTAGTTTGGTTTGGTTTTATTTATGAGAGTTAAACACAAAACTAATAAACAAACATGAATTTGGGTAGATAGGGTTGGGGGAATTACAGGAAGAACTGGAGGAAGGGAAAGACTATTATCAAAATATATTGTATGAAATTCTTAAGGAATGAATAAAATAACATGATGCTATTTATGAAGATAATCATTTAATCTTCAAAACAACACTAGAAAGAAATATTGTCTCCTCTAAGATGCCAAAAAAAACCCAAATAATTAAATTCCATGGAAGTTTTTTACATTCACCCATTTCTTATAGCTAGTAGCAAACAGCAAACACAAAAAAGTCTGATGAGGTGGCAAATATTTTTAGTTAATATCCCCAATTGCATTTATTTCAAATCAAGCAATCTGTTAAAAAGTTAGTTGGATATAAATACAAAACAGCTTACAGAACTGAAACAAGGGGAAAGTCCTTCATCATTACAACAAGCATGTTTGTCAAGAAAACAAAACATAACTTGAGAGGGAGTTTTATTCCCAATTTCACTGACAAAAACAAACCATGTAAGGAGTGATCATTTAACATTCACTCCAGATCACTCTGTAACCTGCAAGAGACAATGGAATATGGACAACATGAAACTCTTCTACCCAAGTGCCCTTCTGAATTGGTCACCCTATCCTTACATGTCTCATGATCACGTTGCTGCTCCTTTTTTAATGTATATTACTTTTGGTCTTCCATTTTGTTTATATTTTTTCTTTTGTTGTTCTTTGACTCTTTGTGATAAAGTATCTGTATGTCACCCTGTTACCTAAGCTGTCCTGGAACTCATTACACAGCCCAGCCTAATTTGCAACTCATGGCAATTCCCCTGCCCTCCTGATTTCAATGAAGATAGTCTTTAGAATATCAATGATTTACACTAAAGACTTTTCAAGGGAGATATTCTTTATATTTAATGTATCCTAGGGAAATGAGGAAAGGACAAATGCATAAAAGTTTCTAGAGTGAACTTAGATGACCTTGGCTTTGTGACTGAATTATTTATTACTCTATCAAAAGCATGGATTTATGAATAGAAAAAAATATATGTTAGATTTCAACAAAATAAAAACTCTGACTCTATAAATGATATTATTAAACTTTATAATGATGAGATTAAAGCACACAGATGATAAATGTTTTATATAAAAATATAGAACAAATTTTTAATCTCAACAAAAATAACATTAAAAGTATGCTCACCCCCTCAAAAAGCCACAAATTATTCAGCTGAACATTTGTTTTTTATTTGTTTCTGCTTTGTTTTGCTTTGGTTTTTGGCTTTTGGTTTTTTGAGACAGGATTTCTCTGTGTAACAGCTCTGGCTCTCTGGCTGTCCTCAGAGAGATCTGCCTGCCTCTGTCTCCCAGGTGCTGGGATTAATGGTGTGGGCCACCACTGTAAAACTAAAAGCTGAGACTTTAGACATACATTTTTGTTACATTTTGAAAAACCATCACTCTCTTTTCAACTACAGTTATTTTATACAGTGAAAATATAGACACTTTTCATAAGAAAAATGAATAGGTATGCACAATATCTGAACATACTCCAAAGCACTGATATAGACAATAGGCATGTAAACACCACATGCCATTAAGGAAAGGTAATGAACGCTGTGGGATGCTATTAAACACACATTAGATTAAACATACAATCAGATGTTATATACACACATTAGAGAATAGTTTAAGTCTAAACACCGAAAACATAACATGAGAAATACATCTATCATTCATTGCTTCTGGAGATGCAAAGTCGTACATGTGTGGCTGGCTAATTTCCTACCAATCTAAACTTTGTCGTATTATAAATCTTAGTTGAGCTGCCAAAGGCCATGACAGACTGAGCAGGAAAATGAGAGCCACAGACAGCCCCAGAGAGGCTACTCCAGGTTCCCAGGAGGAAGCATGGTGCTGTCCTGTGCCATGGCAGATGGAGTGGGACAAGGAGACTCACACACTGGGCTGGGGCAGAATGCTCCAGTGCTCTGAGGAGAAACCACAGGCTCACCTGGTACCTTGCAGCACTGGGTAGACAGGCACCATTATGATGAACAAATAAATGGTGTGGTGTGGTATGGTGTGGAGTGGAAGAGAGAGACAGAGACAGACAGAGACAGAGAGACAGAGAGAGACAAAGAGACAGAGAGACAGACAGAGAGACAGAGACAGAGAGACAGAGAGAGAGGAAGAGAGAGAGGGGAAGGGAGGAGAGAGAGAAATGGTTCACGTTCTGTCTACAGAGGTGTATCTGAAGAGTTGAGAGTGGCTAAAGTAGAGAGGAACAGTATGATATGGGTGGCTTAATTGCCACCCAGGGCCATGAAGATGTCTGGGCCCATGTCTAGGTTCATGGCCCTGGTACAGACACAATCTTTGTTGATGTCCTGGCTCCTGATACAACCGAAGGCTGAGAGAATAGCGCTGTACAGAGTTGGCCTCACCCATCACTGGCTGCAACACTAGGGAGAACTGACCTTCACTAGCTGAAGGACTCAGGAGAGAGGGTCCTATATCTTACCTGGGCAGCACAACAGAGCTGATTCTGTTTGCAGGAAAATGGGTGAGCTGGCCCTGAGGGCATGAGAATGGGAGAGCAGATCCCACCTGCCATGTGGTGAAGGTAAGGTGTCTCTCCTCACCCTTAGCAGGTGGAGGATCTGAGTCGACCCGCTCACCAGCTGCAGCACTCAGAACAGGCCCTGCATCTTCCCTGGGCATCACAACAGAGTTGACTCTGTAGACAGGGGCCCAGGCGAGCCAGCCCTGAGGGAGTGAGAGGGGCACAGGTGGCACTGCCTCCCTCATCTACGGTGTAGTTGTGGGGTTGAGGGAAAGAAGCCCTCCTCCCTCCCCCCTACTGCCTCTTGTAGTGAGGGAGCTCTTATTCACCTTTGAAGATGAATTTCTAAATGGTCTTATTAAATAAAAATCACGGAGCCAAATATAGAAGTGAAAGCCTTAGATCAGGGAAATAGGAAAGGCACCAGCCAACCTACCTCACCAACTCTGCAGCTTCCAAACGCCAGGACTCCCTGTTTACCCAGGCTTTTATTGCCTTCCTATTCTGCCCTCTCATTGGTTCTCTTAGCTCAGCTACCTCACTTCCTCTTCCTATGTAGCTCTGTCACTTTCTGTCTGTCTGTATAGACCTCCAGGTCTCTATGGTTGGTACTGGGATAAAAGGCGTGTGTCACCATGATTGGCTTTGTTCCCTAGTGTGGCCTTGAACACACAGAGACCTTGCCTGCTAAGTGATAGGATTAAGGGCATGTGCTATCACTGCCTGACTTTTGTGTTTGCTTAAAATGGCTTGCTATTTCCTCTGATCTTCAGGCAAACTTTATTTATTAGCATACAAATAAAATATCACCCTTTCCTTTACCAGCTGCAATACTTGGGAAACCAAGACCTGCGCCTTGCCTGGGCAGCACAGAAGAGCTGACCCTATTGACTCTGGTGCAGGTGAACTGCCCTGGAAACATAAACTGAGTGTGGGAGATCTGGCCCTGCCTCTCATCTTCCATATGGTGGTGTGGGCAGGGAAGAAATACCTCCTCCCACCCCTTACAATCTGTAGCAGGTGGGAGACCTGGCCCAGAGGTCATTAGAGTGGGAGAGCTGTTCCTGTGCCCCTCATTAGCTGCAACATTTGAGAGAATAGCCCCTGCACATCACCTGGGCAACACAGTCGAGCTAGCCCTGATGGTTGCTGTACAAGTGGGAAATCTGACCCTAAGGGCCTGAAGCTAGAGCAGTGTCCCCACCCCTTGCTCATCACCTCAAGGGGTGAACTATACAGGGCAATGCTGAAAAGCTCACCCTGGTGGTGAAGACAGGGGAGAGCTTGCAGGCTGACCAACCTGCAACTATCCAGGCCCAGAACTAGGGATATGAGTTGGCCTACCCCAACATCCACCCCATCTGTGATCTGCTGGAGCATGTGAAGGGGCTGGTCCTGCAGACCCAAAGCTGCAGGATCTCCATGACACAGAGCAACAACAGGATATCCAAGAGGCCAGTGAGAGTAAACATTCTAGTGAATACAACCTGAGCATCTGAAGGTATAATTTCTCCTCTAAGAAATTTCTATGAAAACAGTTTTACTGGTCCCTGATGAAAAATCATAATATCCATCTAGTACTGTATATACTTCTTGGAAATGTTAGTGGTCATGATAGCAGCATAACCCTAAGTACATGGGCTTGGTTTTTATGAGCAGTTTACTAAATGTGAAAGAGATATGATCTAATAAATGAATAAAAATTAGTCATGTTGATATTGCTATTACAATTATGTTTTCTCTTAAATTAAACATATTTGTCTTTAAAATAATCTATTTTTACTGGTTGTTCTTACATAAGTTAGCATTATGGAAAATTAGGGATCTGTCAGTTTACTTTCCTTCTATATATTTCAAATTTTTAAACTATTTTAACCCCTGAATTATTAACATTGACAGAACCTTATGGTGGCCATAAGCCTGGCAGCAATTTGGATGCCATTGTCAATGACTGTGAGGTGATTTTCTGGTCATATTTATACTGTCACATCAGTTGAGTTATGAGCACTTGGGAATATATAAGTTGGCTTTAAGTGTCCCCTAAAAGCTTTCTGTGATTCTAGAATAATGGATATAATTCCATACTATGAACACTGAGCTTTGATAGTAAATAGTATTGTTATTTGTGACTAAAACAAAATTGCAGGCGTAGATTTGACAGTCACAATAGAACATTTATTGCTGAGGACAGGTCTTAGACAGATACAGTCTTATGAGGCAGATGAGAAACTAAGAAAAGATGATACCATTTAATAAAAAGAAAATTTTCACTCTCTAAGATATGTCAAAAGGGAAGATTGTTATATTTTATGCTAAGTTCAAGAACATTTCCTGAGCTCTCAAAGAATGAAAGAAACTTGCAAGGAGAGATTTGCTGGACTACTAACTTATACAGAACTGTCTTTAAGACAAAGCATCATGATTTAATTGACAGTTACATTTTTCTTAGAAATTTGTAATTATAGACTGGGTGTGGTGGCACATGCCTTTAATCTCAACTCTTGTATCTTAATTTTAATTAACAGTTTTGTTGCTGAAGTTTCTAGATATTAGCAATACATAGCGTTTTATAAATAAACTCTTATTTACAAATTCTTATTTAATGTATGTATTCACACATGTAAATGTCTATGTAAGTGCATAGATATGATACATTATATATACTTACATGTTTCAAGTATTTCAACATTTGAGATAGACAGTTCTAACATGACTTTATACATCAAAGACACTCAGGTTTTCATTTTTTTCTCAAGTCACACTATAAACATGTCTTTCATATCTCAACAGTACAAAATAAAAATTGTATTTACTGAAATACTGAAGAAATAGAACCAATTTCAAAGCTCTCATGTGAAGTCACGGCAGAAGCATGTCTGTTTATACAACAAAGGGCCCTTGCCTTTGGGTGGAGAAGAGAGTCAAGTAACAAGAGAAAGCTAATAAATGAAGACACACTAAGAAACCAAGGAGAAAGCAGTTGAATGAAGTAATGACAGTGTCCAAGGCAAATAGAGAGCTTTTCCACCAGCAGCTTTCTCGACCCTTAGGCATAATTACAACAGCTGTACCATATAGACTCTATCACTCATAATCTAGGATAGCGCCTCTTTCTATTAACCAGCAATAGAGAAACAAAAATTACTTATACCAGTCCATATGAGGCACTCTGCTTGCTGCGATGAATTCTGATGGCTTAATTAGGGGGACTGTGTGGCACATGGGGTGTTTCAAACCAGTTTCATCACAAAGGCCCTGTCCTTAGACAGAATGTGTCTGTGCTCTAAGGCAGATTGCTAATAAAAGTTTTTGCATTGAGTGTTTTTGAACTGACTGTGTCTGCTAGTTTTCTTCCATCTACTCACACAATTAAATAAAGCTTCCAACTAGAAAACCAAGGCTAATAAGAGACACGCAATTGAAATACAGCTGGCAATTTCTCTAGTTATTATGATCTCATCTTCACCTGAATGACGGTTGCCAGGAAGTAACAAACACCGGTTGTTCGCCTTTGTATTCTTCCAAGACTGAATGCTTGCAATGATAGACTTCTTGGGAATGCTATGACACGTTTTTGGTAATGCTCAAAATATGTATATGTACATATTTTCATTAGTGTGTCATGGAACATAATAATCAAATAAACTTTAGAAAAAGAATTTCTTTCTGTATCTTACCAAACACAGAGTAGAATTCTTGAATGACAGAATAACACCAAAAAAAAAAATCTTTCATATATTTTCTCAGCCTTTCGTCTACAGCTTTTAAAAAATTAACCTTTGTGAATGTTCTTGTCAACTATATGTATTACAAAGGCTATACTATTCATGTTAGTACAAAGCAAAGGGCAAATTCTTCAAATAAATGAATATATACAAATATGGGCATATAAGTATAAAAAGCATTTTGAGGTCATGAAGAAACTGAATTTATCAAAACACATGATCCAAATACTGACTCTACAAATATATTTTTACATGCTGTTTTGTTCATATTGTTTTATTTTGAAATTTTTTGAGTAGTTATGTGATAAATGTTTAATGATGATTTCTACTAAGTCCAAACACTCTGTGGCAGTCTGTTCCTGCTTTACCTTTTGAAGATGCCATCTATGGATCATAGCTAACTTTTTTCTTTTCTTCTAACTTTCCATTATAACTCACTTCCTTGGGAATAGATCTTACAGTCTTTTATAGAACTTGTCACTTTTTTCATATCTATCATTTCAATCAAAATAAACTGTTCACTATGATTTCAACATCTTCAGTAAGTTTATATATATATATATATATATATATATATATATATATATATATGTTTTTTTTTCGAGACAGGGTTTCTCTGTGTAGCTTTGTGCCTTTCCTGGAACTCACTTGGTAGCCCAGGCTGGCCTCAAACTCACAAAGATCCGCCTGGCTCTGCCTCCCAAGTGCTGGGATTAAAGGCGTGCGCCACCACCGCCCGGCAAGAATAGATATTTAATGAATAATTTCTATAAAGTTTTTTAATATCAAGACACAATTGAATAACTTTGGGAGTCTCTCCTCATGTCTATAATACTTACAATTTATTATAAATAGAAAATAAATGATAAATTAAATCTTAATATTTTACTCAACTGCAATTTAGACTCAAAGTTATATTATTTATAGTGCCTCCTCCAAAGATACAGAAGATTGTTATAAACAAGAGATGCTTCGTAAAACATTGTTGCATCAATAAAGTAAGGAAACTAATATATCATCTGCACACTTGATTTATTATTTGTGTGTTTGTAGGCATGCATGTGTGTGCTTGCTCATAAGTGTGTGCATGCATGTACACACCCACTGTATTTAGTTAGGGTGACTTTTATAAGCATGGTGGAAGCTTACTGTGGTTGGACACTTTACCTGTGACTACACCGCTGAAGAATACAACCGCCTTCCTTATTTCATTATTCTAATAAGTAAAATACTACTTAGTTGCTCATGCTCTTAAAATTTAACATTCCTTATTAATCGGCATCACACGGTAAGCTTCTCAGCAAGGGGCTATAATGTTTTTACAATATAAAATTTGAGATTATTTGTTCCATCTGTAAAATCCTTCAATATATACCCTCTCCAATCAGTAAAATTGTCGTGCAATCAGTAAAATCATACTGTCTTTTACACAAAACTCTGTCCTTTGGCATGAGTCAACCTTCACTTTTCAACTTACAGCTTCCCAACTTGGAACTCATCTCCTAAAACTAAAATCTCCATCTGATTACCTGGCCGTAAATGGGCACCTACTAAGTGTGAACTGTGCGGTGCTTCTCCCTGTTGTTGCTGCCACGTGGTCTACATGATCTATCAGTCTTTCTTAATCTCCTAGGGAATTTGTCTAACTCCAGCGAACTGTTGGCTCTATGTTCTAATAGGATATACACCAGTACCTACCTCTTCTTTACGTGACTCTTTTCACAGCTACCAATCTTCCTTGTTATCATGGTTTGATATCTGCCACAGATTTTTGTCTTACTTTTTATAGTTTTTTTATACTTCCAGTTATTGTTTATTAAATTCATTCCTGAGTTACTAAGTTAAAATTAAGTATGAAGTTTACATCATACGTCTAAACAGGAAAAAATTTGTGAACAAAAGAGGCCCCTCTATCTGCTATGGTAATGTTTCTAAATATTTCCAAAATTTCTTGTAAGATACAAGTCTAAGGAGTGAGTATTCTGTTCATATAAATTACGAAGCGGAAGTGTGATTTTTGTCTCTTCACTAAATTTAAATTCAATTAAATATAAAGTAATTAAAATATGTTATTTTGATGTGTTTGAAAGTTTTGGAATGTATCTTGATATGAAGAAGCAGCAAATGATAACACAAGAAAAAAACAAAATAAAAAATACAAGAAAGATCTAGAAACTGTCTTGAATACTAATGAGCATGAGATTTTATCACAATGTTGATTTTTATAAAATGTTGTATAATTAAGAGGCATTCATCTGGTATTATCAAGTGACAAACTGTAAAAAAAAAAATACCAGTATGGGAGTAGGAAAACTCATAGAAATACCATTGTCAAGTGTATTAATGACTTCAAATAAATATATTACTATTTTGAAAAAGAGACTACTTCTTCTGGAAGTAGTTTCCAGCAGGATATGTAGATGGGCCTGTATAATGCTAAGAAGATATTTCATCATGAAAAATATGAATATTTCAAGTCTCAAAGAAAAACAAGCAAATATTTATTTAGTAGCTCATAAATTTAAGTATTTGGTGACAGTTTTCTGAAATTAATTACAATAAGATCTTCAGATAGTATGTATTGTAAGTGCATTAACAAACTTTTAAAATTAACTCAAACTTTGACTAAAGCAATGATTTTCTAATTTCTATGGTCAAACAATAATTTGAATTTCTTAGATGCCTGTAAAAACTGTGAATTCTAAATCAGATTCTTCACTTTTTATTTTCCCTGAGGTATTTATGGAAAAAACTAGCCCAGGAAAAAATGCAGAGAGAAACTTCTGCAGTCACAGAGATATTTAAATTAGGATCTAAAATCAAATAGCTATGTTCAGGACATCTTTCTCCCTGAATAATTGTACTAGATAAATACATGCTCAGTATTTTAACAGAAGTATATTGCTATAATTAAAAATAGCTTTGCATGTTTAAGATATTCTTGACTGATTCTAAATTGGTAGTGCAGTTAAAAGTAAAACAATGAAACTCTTTACAGCCACATAATTGGCACAGATTATAAATAGACACATTTAATAGTCATCGTGTGTAGTTAATCTATGTCATCAAAGTTAATCATAACTTGTGGGAAAAATTTTTCATATGGCTTAATATGCATGCTACTATTTTCAAAATGTTCCAAAAGAAAGACTTAATATTTCTGTCATCTTTTGATTCTAGATATTTTTACTTTTAACATTTTCATGCTACCAAGAGATATTTAAATGCCTTATCTAATTTTTCAAATCAATCCAAAATCTGTTAGACATAGGTAAGCTCCATTGTAAAACCTAAGATTAAACAAGGAGTATAATAAGACAAACTATTATTTCTCACATTTTATATAGAGCCTCTTTTCTGCAATATTACAATTACAGGGACAGTTCAGGCAGCAATAACATGTAGTTCCTAGCAATTATGTCCTTAATGTATAATACCAAGGTGCTGAAGTGTTGGAGGACAGACGGGAAAGAGGGGAGACTGTAAATCATTTCAGAAACTCTCCCACTCAAGGCTGTTGACATGAGCCAGGGCAAAGGAAACACCCTGTCAGCACCTGCATTGCTAATGAAGGACAGCACTGCCGCACGCACAGTCACAGAATGAAGAGTTAAGAAGAATCAATCATGCTTGACTCTGAAGTGGGCTGTCTAATGTATTCATGCACAAGGAGAACCCTGTGTGATTTGCCCATTCAAAATCTTGCCATATAAACTTAGAATTCGACACTTGAATATCTGATTCTACCGTGGGTGAAATATGTGATTTAAGAATTCATCATTTATCATCTGTCTCTACTGTCTCTTTGACATCTGTTACAGTTAAAGGTGAATATGTAAAATACAAGATTGGGAGTCTGTAAACTTTCACTTTACCAGCAATTAAAGGAACATGTGGTATTGTAACCTAGGCTGATGGACATTTTATATACAGATTATACATTAATAAATTAACAAACCAATATTTGTCAGCACTATCATAAAGGGGAGGTAGGTTTTCATGGGCTATGAGTGAAAGAAAGTCAACTGAAATTGTTGGAACATCCAAAGTAGTCTATGAATTTACTTCCTTATCATTCTCTTTTAGAACCATTCACTCTTCTCCAATAGGAGTGTTCCTTGATTTCAGTGTACAAACAATTTACATTTATGCCTCCCTCATGACAATATCATAAAACCAAACGGAAATTTTAAAAGGTATCACATTTACGGAGACAAAACAAAAATTAAGAAAATACCAACTTATCAACTCTAGACATTATATTTGAATACTATATTAGTATTTAATTACAACTAATCAAGCTAGAAACCATGTTGTTGGTGTGAAATTAAAAAAAAAAAAACTTCTATTAGGAGAATCTATTTAATTGTCCTTTTATATTGAATTCCAGTTTATCTTCTTTAATTAAGCACCTCTGCTGATAACTCAGCAAGTACAGCCCTCAATATATATACCTCTCATCTCTTTCAAAGCAGTTAAAACATTTTTGTTTATGTCACTATTGAAATATATTCCTTATATAATGAAACTTATTTTCTTTTTTTTTTCTTTTTTTTTTTTTTTTTCTTTTTTATTGAATTCCATTTTGGTTTTTCGAGACAGGGTTTCCCTGTGTAGTTTTGCGCCTTTCCTGGAACTCGCTTTGGAGACCAGGCTGGCCTCAAACTCACAGAGATCCACCTGGCTCTGCCTCCTGAGTGCTGGGATTAAAGACATGCGCCACCACCGCCCAGCCAAAACTTATTTTCTTTAGGGAAAGTGGAAGTAGTCAGGTGAATTAGAAACTGCTTGCTTTCAAATACATGAATGTTTGATATTTAAAACTGCCCCATTCTTGTTCCTTCTGAGATAAGCTAATCATGCCAGATCCAGAACCTAAAGAACAGGAAAGCCAGAACAACAGCGAGAATCTGTTCTTCATTTCATGAGAGATTAATTAGGAGGCATTGCTCTGAAGACGAAGGGTCCTTTCGGTAGATTTTCTAACCTTCATACCCTGAACCCTGTGCTCATAGGCAGTGGCAGCTATCAAAATGACTGTTTCTCTGCAGGGGTCCCATTGAAAAGCTAAGAGCATATTTCTTTTGACAGACAAATTACTTTGGAATAATTTTGAACTCTACGATCTTGACAAAAAAAAAATAGTCACTTTTAGCCGTGTGGATCCCATTCATGGGTACACCTGCTTCCTTGGGAAAAGAAGTCACTTTAAAATGAGCTCATCCAACCAATATTTAGCACATCCTTTAACTGATAGCCAAACTATCGCATTTGTGACAAGACATATATTATGTTGAACAATATGTTTATGTATTTTAAGCTCTCTTCAGCTTAAGTGTTTTATTGCAAGCACAGACTTTTTAATGAGCCTTATAACAGAACGCTTTTGTTGTATGTTCCCTCAGAAATTATACAATATCTTATAAAAATAATATTCAAAGTTCCTGAAAATAATGTATAACTCTGCCCCATGTATAGCAATATACATAATGTACTATGTGCCTCAACTATTTATATACATACATACATGGTTCAATTTTCAATTAAAATTTTTATTATTAGCTAAATCATGAAAAATATGTTTATACACAATTTATTAACTACATTCAGAGTTTAAGAAAATTATAATCTGCATATCTCTGTGTAAATATATGTAACAACAGGTGGAGCTTCCAAACTTTTGATGCATCATCTTTCTTTCTAAATGTTTTCATAACAACAAACTTCTTATTTATATTTTTCATATATTCAAAGGTGTGTTCATATTGCAAAGTTTGATAGTTGGTTCATTTCATATGTTTATCAATATTCAATAGATCAGGAGAAAGAATGGAGAACCTAAGAATGGGTCAAAGTACAAATGTGTGGAAGTTTCAGTTCTTTAGACCAGTCTATCACAATTTTTAAATTTCTGTATATTTGAATACTAGGAATATATTTCCAACAAATACCAAGATCTGGTTGTTTATTTACAACTCCTTTAATCTTGTAGCTCCAATGTCCATCTTTATTCA
This sequence comes from Peromyscus aztecus, assembly GCA_902168405.1. Taxonomy (NCBI): domain Eukaryota; kingdom Metazoa; phylum Chordata; class Mammalia; order Rodentia; family Cricetidae; genus Peromyscus; species Peromyscus aztecus. Next base: position 63,904 of record CABHPQ010164573.1, on the reverse strand, counting down.
GTATTGGAAGACGCTGAGGTCCTTAGAGATTTCAACTTCCTTAGTTTGTGTGTGGATGTGCATGATTGGCTATGCATGTTTGCTAAGTGTTACAAATATAAAAAGACACTTCATACTTCATTATAATAACAAATTATATGCCACACTTTTACGAATTTTGTGACTCAGTTAAGGCACCATGTAAAATAGACACTAATTAACTACTATTTACCAACTTGTTTTAAGAAAAATGTAAACTTATATTTTGATAAGATATCAATAGTTTTTTTTTTCTAGATTTCTCTACCACAACATTGGGGTTGGTTAATATTCTACAAAACAGCACAGTTAAAGCATTTTATAGACAGCTATTTTAGCTCCATTAACAAAATTATGCCTTCGAGGAAATTGTGTTCTAACTTCACACACAGCAATGGGAACTATGGAAGCAACACAGCAGCATGCTATTTTTACATTCTGACATTGTTCAACTGGCTAATTAGTGTAGGCCTCTTTGAAAGCTATTTCCATTCTAAATCTTTCATTTGATGTCCCTTTTCTGGGGTACTGTCACGCAATGAAACCTATTATTCCTCATTTTTTTTTGTTTTCATTGTACATCTTTCCCTTCTACAATTGTTCTCCCAGCACCTAATTCACTTAGTTACTATAGCTCCCCGTAAAATCTATCAACAATAAGTGTTTCTTGGAGGCTTTCCTGAAGAACTTTGTATTCAGATGGTCACTTCTATCCTAAGGTTGGTCACCACACACACACACACACACACACACACACCCTGAAGCAACCATTCATACAGACATATAAGTTACACAGAACATGAAGACATTTTATTTAGGACACACACAACAAAAGTGATGCAAAGAAATGCCAGTTGCATAGCAAGGAAATGAAAGCATCCCACTTACCTGGAATAAGCTGGGCCAGAAGGAGATGCTGTCTTGACAGAATGAGCAGTGATATCATGACCAGAAGAGGAAGATGTTTCCATTTCATCTTTATCCCTCCCTTACATTACATCAGCCAGCGACACAGATGGATATTATCTGGGGAGACGAAAAATAAAAACACAGAAATTGTTTCTATTAAGGTAGTAAGTAGAATAATTAAAGTATGGTGTGAAAAATCTGTAGTTCACATAGACTTAAAAGTTTGCTTTTGAGATGATAAAAGATTTTTAAATGAATACAATTTATACAAAACATATTCCATATATATTGTCCCCCCCCCCCACACACACACACTTATCCATGTGTTTGTTTTCCATGATTTCAGTTTACCAAGACAAGTGTGGTTCAAACTTTGGGATGTATTATCAGAAGAGGGATAATGGAAATTTGCAATAAAATATTTTGAGGATTAAAAAAGCCTTTTTCCTTTAATTTGATTTTAGAAAAGTGGTGAAGTTATTCTAAACTGTTAGTTGTCTGTTCCTTACTGCATTTAGTTTGTAAAGTGAACTTTACACAGATACACATTGACAGCAAACACAAACTACATAGAACTTGGCACTATGGCTCAGGCATTTCCTACGGGCCTTGGAACGTAACCTGTGCATATAGGGAAAACAACTGAACGTTTAAAACAAATGTAGTGTTTGTTAGTTTTAATCGATTTTTCAGACACATATTAGTCACAATTGATTCCTTTATTTCCTTACATTTCACAGGTTGCCAAGTAAGTTTTATTTTGATTTCTCTTAAACTTAGGTAAAGACATTCCTATCATATGCACAAAACTTTGAGATTTCCTTTTATTAAATTTCCAAGTTGGGAAGTAGAACTAATTTATTTATTTATTTAGCAGTGTGTTTAGTCAAACAGATAGAACAATCTAGTACTAAATAAAGAGTACTTTATTTAAAATCATTCTAGCCCTAATTCTCTGTGACACCCAAAATGCCAACTGCAGAGAAAATGATTTAAAACTGTAGGTTTATCTGCATGAGACTATTGCCATTTGGTCTGCTGGAGTTGCACTGTCCTTGCTGAAATACTTACACCTGCAGAGTTCATTTGCGCAGGGCTCTTTCAGCAAAACACCTAATCCTGCCAGAGAGATCCAATCATCTACCTTCACCTGGGTTATTGGGGGGATGAATTCTTTGATCAAAAATTCTGTAAACTTGTCTTCTTATCAGAGCTAGAATTTTGCCTCAAATAAATAATATCTGCTACATCTATTTACACATGTACTATCTGCCTGCTGTGGCTTGAGGTTAGTGTTGTTAAAAAAGTCCTTGCCCTGGTGTGACAATCATCATTGAAATTCTGTGCCTACATCATCTTCCCAGCATTATCTGTGCTAAGTGTCAAGTGCTCGGTTAGACTGACAGATGAACACAGCATAGATGAAACTCTCATTGTTGTTGGATGTCCTGACAGCTCTTTTCTAGGTTCTCAACTCAGCATTTCCTTTGTAGTCATCTTCTAAGTGAAGAAGAATTGCTTTTCTTCAGAAATTGTGTCAGTAAGGTCCATCCTGGGCATTTCTGCTTGAAATAGGCTTTGGTATCACATTTTCCATATCTTGGCTTGTGCTTGCCTAAGAAACTTCTGTTTCCATTTCTTCTCCAAATATTACTACAGAGGACTGTAGACATTAGGGACTCTGTTTTGGAATAAATCTCAAATATTTGACTTTTTTAAAAAATTTATGTAAGCACTTTTGCCTCAAACTGTGATGCAAACAAAAGTATGTATGGATCTAGATGCTGTTTATTTTTGTTTATTATTTGAAAGTGTAATTACTTGTTAAATGATAGTGGCATATTTCCCAGAATTGTGGTTTTTCTTCTGTGTGGCTAGTTTTATACTATTTTGCTAAAATTTATATTCAGCTTATTCTAAGTAGTAGCTGACCTAACCTGTTCAAATTATATTACTCCAAGGTACATATTAATTTAAAATTCTACTGCATTTTGTGTATTCCTCAAATAAATTTGTATCAACTAGAGCCAAATGATTCAAAATTACATATTAAGTGCCTACCAATGTCACATAACTGTAAGGTAACACATCGAAATCCAAAGTGGCACTTAGATTATTTACTATAGCCCAGAGATGTACGATAGCAACAAACACAACTGGCAAAAAAAAAAATACATGAAATGATTCCTATCGGTGCCTTGTCCAACCATCATCAGAGAGGCTTCCTCTGACAGATGGGAAGAGATGTACAGACCCAGAGAAAGTCTAAATTGGAGGTCTCCATTGGGACCTTTGGAGCTCAGGGAACCGCTGGACAAAGGTCAGCAAATATTTTAAGAGTTAGAGGGGATGGAGGACACCAGGAGAACATGGCCCACCAAATCAACTAAGCAGGGCTCACATGGGCTCACAGAGACGGAAAGGACAACCATGGAGCCTGTATGAATCTGCATCAGGGCCTCTGTGTATACTTCATGACTGTTAGCTTGGTGGTTTTGTGGGACTCCTAACTGTGGGAGCAGGTATGTTTTTGCCTGCTTTTGGAACTCCTTTCCCCTTACTGGGTTGCCTTGTCCAGCCTCAGTATGAGGGCTTTGGCCTTGTCTTATTGTATCTTGTTCGTCCTGTCTGGTTGTTGTCTCTTAAGGCCTGCTCTTTTCTGAAGGGCAATGGAGGGGAGTGGATCTGGGGGAGAGGAAGGTGGGAGGGGGATGCTGGGGGGAGTAGAGGGAGGAGAAACTGTGGCTGGGATGTACTGTATGAGAAAAGGATCAATTTTCAATAAAAAAAAGGAAAATATATTTTGAAATATTTCAAGAGACATTACATTTTTGAATTGTTTAAAGTTTCAGCAAAATTAAATGGAAGACCAAAGTAAGATTTCTCATACCTCTCATTCTGCACACACACAGCCTCTTCTCCACACATACCCCCATCAATATGTTTCATTTGCCAAGGAAACACCATTATCACCCAAAGTCCACAAGATACATGTTTATCCTTGGAGTTTTTTATTTCATGTATTGGACAAATATTTATCACACACACACACACACACACACACACACACACACACACACACACAC
>CABHPQ010164573.1:0-55415 GCA_902168405.1 Peromyscus aztecus | reverse complement strand
GAATATTCCTTTACAGTATGTGAAGATGTGTCACTATGATTGGTTTAATAAAGAGACAATGGCCAAAATATCTAGACAGGGACAGGTTAGGCGGGACTTCTTAGGACAGAGAAATCTCAGGGAAGACAAAAGGTGGGGTCACCAGCTGGTTGCAGGGGGAGCAAGACATGCAAAGGGCGAGGTAAAGGCCATGAGCAAAGTTGCAGCACATAGATGAATAGAAACGGGTTATTTTAATATGTTAAAATAGACCTAGTTAGAAACTAGTTAGAAACAGACCTAAGTTATAGGCCAATGTTTCATAAACAATAAGTCTCTGTCATTTTTTTTTTGTGAGCTGGCAGTGCAAAGAAACATCTAGCTACATGTGGGTGTGAGTTTTTTAGAAGCCACTGGTTAATTGACTTTTACTTTAGAGTTCTCTAGAATAATATGTGTCTAGGTCTACAGTTAGTGGTAATAGAGCTACGAAGAAATGGTTACTGTTTCTGTTTAATTGGAGGTACATTTCACTTGAAAGAACAGGAATTCAGCAGTGCATAATAGCTTAAAAATGCAGGTTTAATGCTTTCAAATAGACAAAGAAAACTGAAGAAAAATTATTACCAAACTCCCGCTAAGTGGGAACATTTTATGACTCGCAGGAAGAGTCTATTATTTGAAAATAGAGTACATATAAAAGGAGAGTACTTAAAGCATTTTAGGGTTGAATTGTTTAAACCATTTACTTCTTTTTGTATTTTAACAACACTTGTAATTCATTCATATTATATTTGATTTAAGAGTATGGAATATATTTAGGGAATTCTTTCATAACAAAGTAGATAAATGCTATACATTAGAAAAATGTCTATATTGTCCAAAGCCCTGAATTGCTAAATCCTACACTTAAAAGTGCCATTCTCATGATTCAGTTTTCTTTATGTACTTGGGGGTCTTGTTCCAAAAACAGGAGGAAATAAAATAACTCGAAACAAAATGAAATTTAGGGAAAATACTGGAAATTATTACTGAGTTTGGGACACACAGAAATGAAACCTCTAAGGCAAATTTGAAAAATTAAGCTACAACGGTCAAGATAAGGGGGGTGGGGGGAGGCCCATCTCAGCAGTTTGCCAGCCCATTACTAAGGGGTTCTTGCTCTGCATGCACAGTCACATTCATATTCATACAATGGTTCTGTTTGGGCAGATCATAAGTCCCCATTAATGCCACAAAAGGCTAGGTCATTCTCATCATGTTCCCAGGAAACAGAGCTGTTTAAATAGACTCAGAAGCAACTCAAGACACAGTGGTCAACCTGATGATGTATAGAAAAAACAAGATACTATGAGATTCTTATGAACGCACACTGAAAAGTATGTGATTAAATCTTGGTCAAGATTCACAAACAATCACAAACTAAAACCAAAAACCATTTTCTTTCTCTCTATACACAGACCGCCAAGACACTTAAAATATTCTATGGGACTCACACATATTATCATTCATTTATATTTGGATAAATGATAAGGAAGGGGTGTACAACTTTTAAAATCTCACTATTTGGCATATGGAATTCAAAATAAATAAGCATTTTGTCAAACATGTTTGCTACTGTTGATGAATCAGCAGAGGTATAGTCCTATATTATGTCCACCAAAGTAAATTTCTAGTAGTTATCATTTTTTCCTGCTTAAAACATTTCAAGACACAACAAAATATTTAATACTATTATTTATTCATTCTGAGAAAAAATATAAAATGCAACAATACCAAATATTAGTACAACATTTTCACTCTCCTATTGTGTATAGGTAAGATTTTACTCTATTAACAGTTTCAGGGTACTCATAAAATTCAAAGACAAATGATTGTTTTATTTTGGAGCAATAATCATTGCTCCAAACATGAAGAATCAAGACATTCTTTCAGCACAGAATGTAAAGCACATGCCAGGTTGATTGACATCTTCACATAAAGTGCTATGAGAAAGCCTCAAGGGAGTCAAACTGATGACCACTAAATATTGTGCTTAATGTTCGCTCTCATTGTGGCATGTTGAAGACAGCTCTTCTCCAGCGCCTTAAAGCAACACCAGCACAACATGTGGGTTACATGCTCTGAATGGACTGCATCCCTAGAATGAATATATGCATTGCAGGATTAAACTCTAAAATCAATGACACAGTAGGATGCTTGTCAACTGCTGACTAAGGTGTATCATCAAACTGATGGAGAAGCCACTATGTATAAAAATAAATGCTGCTCTATCCACACTGTATGATGAAGATAAACACTAGTTTCTCTGGTGCAGCTACCATAATCATTAAAGAATCGATGGTAAATTAAACTGCACAAATCTCTGAGAGAAAAGGAAGGTGGGGGAAGCGCAGAAGTAAATGCAAAGGACTTCAAATCAATTTCTCATCCTAACCATTGAGAGGTTCATTAGTATTGCTCACACATAGGCAAAAGGATGCAGCAAAATAAAGATTGTGTCTTCTTTTCACTTTAATTATAAAGTGGCTGTAGGCTGACAAGTTTTAAGTCTTTCTAAAATGATTGCATTCATATATTTCTAGAATTAAAATTGAACATATAATTTTGTATAAATAAAATTCAATCTCCTAGAATTTTGTTTTCTTACTTCTCCTATTTTGAGGTTAAAATAAAAACTGTCTACATCGAGCAATTCTTCCAGAATAAATATTCAATTCACAAAGATAGTTCTTTAAAAGTACACTCATGTATACCAAGACAAAAGGAGGCAGTTTTCAAACAAAAGCAATTTTCAAAATGCTGTGCTCATATTAGCTCAGCCAGATGAATTCTCTGCCCAATTGACCTTCAATCATATTGTTCATTTCATCATTCTGATGAAAATTAGTGGGATACATGATGTTTGGGTACCCTAGCTGAAAGAACATCCAGTTGCAGATAGATATTTCTGAACAATGTCATCCTTGAACTAGCACACCATGGAAACACACATCAACATCTCACTATTCTTGTAAGACTTGTCTCAGATAAACTGAGATTTCTTTCAACACAGAAACAAAACCATATCCTAGCATTTCTTCTAATGTTACACATGAAAGTGGGTGAGCTTAACACGTTGAAAGTGAGATCAGAGTAGGAAATAACAGTGAGAAGAAATACAGAGTAGGCAATGGGCAGAGGTGGGGCAATGAATGCAGCAATCATTGAAATTAACAATTTAACTCTACAAGTGAAGGTTCCTTGCTTCATCATCTTCTCTGCTTTCAGAAAATACCATGGGCCTCCTTTTCTTGTGCTTCACATAATTGAAAAACAAAGAAAAATTTGTCTTTTGACTTTAACTCTCAGACTAAAAGCTCAACTAAACTCAAGTATATGGCAAGTTAACGGTGACACACACTGTGGTATGTCCAAATGTCAATGAATATGAATGAAGAGGTTTTAGAAAAAAAAGAGATGCATTTAATGTAATAGGACTTTGATATTAGAATTACTTGTCTTAAAGCAGGACAAAACAATATTATAACAAAATGTATACTAAGATGGCCATGCCTATGTTTCTTTTCCTCCATTTGTTTTGTCTAGAACTTTCTTTGGGAAGTTCTGTGTGCCAGCACAGAATATTAAAATGAGTAAAGTGGTATCAGCTAATGCAGGTTTTCCACTATAGTATAAGACACTGACCCAGATAAGTTAAATATGTGGAGTTGAGGTTATTTCTGCAACAGATCTGAAATGATTTGTTATGAAGATAAAACATACAGAAGAAGGAAACTAGGCTTCTGGAAAACCGAAAAATGCCCATTGTCAATGTACATACTTGAAACGGGTCTTAGAATAGTAGTTATACATTGAGCCAAAACAGTATAAGTATTGAGGAAGTAGGGAATTCTATACCAAAGTAGTGAGTGAGAAAGGTGTGGAGATAATAGCCTTAAAAAAAAGAGCAATAAACATTGCCTTATTGGCAACATTTCAGGGGAATTGCATGTGAAAAACTGTGTACTAGAGATGAGGCAGACAAATAAGGGGGTGCAAAAATGTAATAGACTTTAGTGCAAAGCATGCTTAAGAGAGGCTGACTTGAACAAGCCCATTTTCTCTAACCTAAGTTCTGTGAACTTGAAGAGGGAAGACAAAATTCATGAGGTTTCCCAGGTCTCTAGTATAATACTCTGCAAATCTCTCACCCTGATTGCTATGTTGCAAGCACGAAGTATTTGTTGAATTAATGCTTGGTTGAATGGACCGAGTAATACAAAACTGACGTAATCTACTTGCAGAGTAACACAAGTGCGAACACAAAATCTATAATGTTCATGAAGAATCTAATCTGTGATGACTGCTTTTATATCACAAAGAAATCATCACAGTTAAAGATAGAGTGCTTCCAACCATACTTAACAATATTGGCCAGCACCAAATGCATTTGATTTTTGTTCGTTCTTGCTTTTACTTTAGAAACAAATTAATATTAAAGACACTTCCTTGAATGTGTCTAGGAACCTAAAATTAATTCAATTCTATTGGGAAACAGGTTGTAGCATCATTTTATATAGATGTGACATTTAAATTCAAATGTCTTACATGTGATTCCCGCTTTAAAAGTGATTAAATAAGTATGTTTCCATAGATCTTTGTGATATAGAATGTATTAATTCCTAAGCTGTGAGAATATTACACATTAATACTTAAATGAGCTGTAAATTTTTCAATTACTTAGCAAATAGCTCTATGGGTATCATTATCCAAAACTACCATATAGCCTAGTCAATCTTAGCAATTGCCTTCACTTGTGTTGGGTTAGTTTATGAAGATATAGCAGCAGGGTGAACACAAAGGGAGAAGGCATTACATTTCAGACTATTAATAACATTATAGTAAGAGTGACATTAATGAAGTAACAGAAGAGTGGGTCAAAGGCAATTTTCATATGTCAACACGCACAAAGGCATGACAAAAAGATCACACACAAAAGACTGGATGAAAAGTGAGGAAAAATTTTCTCTGAGTGGGAATTGTGTGGCATACACTCTAGACAGCAAAGGGGTTTGAAAGTCATTCAGCTTTAAACCACTCCGTGTTCCTTTAAATGTCCTCCACAGGACCAGAAATGGAGGATTCAATTTTCAAAGATAATTGTGTCTGATAACTGTCTCACTCCTTTTCAGCAAGAATCTGATAAACACTTAATTACTACCCAAGTGATTTTAGTGTTTCCCAGCTGAGCTGGTAAGACATGCAGGCAAGGCATGACCATTCAGTGCATCTAGAGGGTAATGCAGTGGAATTATAAATTCATTTCATTTATTAAGCTAATGAAATCTTACCAACATACCTGAGAATTAATTTATTAGCCTAACAAGAGATCATCCATTTTTACACAAAATCAATGATGGCTATAAAATTTACTCTTTACCAAACCTCATCTAAAATACTCAATGATAGCAAAACATATATGACATTACAATTATAGTTTATATTATATGGCATTATATGTCAAACTTTGGCCAGCTATATTGACTGTGCTGAATATGATGCAAACATCAATGCATTAGTATTTTTTTGATGTCAGTACTCAGCTCACTCTTTGAATAAAAACAGACAGACATACTTGAATATTCATTTTAACATGCACATGAACACTCAAGAGGGTTCTTGACTACTTTTGAATGTTACTTCCTGTCCTATTCTTTGTCTTTACCTATTATGTCATTTTATATTCCATGTTATCATGTGCATTTTATGGCCTTAAATGAGGGGACATTCTCATGCTTGTGGTTTGGACAGGCATCAATCAAAGAGCCATATAATAATGGCTTGGTCCTCAGGTGATGCTAATTGGATGTTTTATATTCCTTTGAGTAGTGGGGATTTATTGGAGAGTCTTGGGTCATTGTGGGTATTTCCTTCAAAACTAGTTCTTGTGAGAGTTTAGAGAGGATTATATTTGTAAGTTTGGCTCTGCCTTCTCTTCCCTTACTGTGGTTTTTGCTGTTTAATTTACTCTAACGTATGTTCTTTCCATTGTTACCTAGTCGTAATTAATGTTTTAACCAATGCTACCAACGCTTCCTGTCCCCCCCATTCAGACTTCAAAGCTCTCCACCTATGACTTAAACAAACCCTCTCCTTTCTTCATTAGAAATATGTCTCATATATTACATTATGTGTCTCATATATTATATGTCTCATATATTACATAATGTGAAGCTTATTATATATTTGGTATCTAGTAAAACTGGCCTGGCACCAAACAACTCACTGTAATTTAGCCTTTTCACTCTGCTAATGGGAATGATATAATGATATTTTTTTCCTCCAAATCACTCTATCTCCTTATTCCTAATATACTTATTTCTCCCATAGTAACAGTATGACTCAGAAACGATTAAAACTCTATAGAACCACACTGACTGGACTGAAGCCAAGATATATCCAGTCTGTAAGGGAATATGCCACAGGTTAGTGGAATTACAAAAGAGTTGCTGAATTGTGAAGATCTATCAGAACAAATTAAATGACTAAAGATAACAATTAAAATGCTCTCTTATGCAAAAGAGTATTATATATTCACTTGCACTAAACACAACTCTCAAATAAAATTATATGTAACTAATGTTCTAGTACATATTCTTGGAAAATAATAGTGTAAAAACTGTATATGCCAGCCCACAAATCAAGGTATTCTATTATCAATCAACAATTAGAAAATGATTCATCCTGAAGGTTACCATATTTAGCAAATTATAAGTAAGTTTCTTTGTGTATGAGTTTTCAATAAACATTTTTATATTAAAGATAAGAGAATAACCATTTGGCAAAGCAAATTTTGTTTCCTTTTTATTGTTTGCATTTTTTAAACAATATTTGCCATGATTTCTACTTCTTGTCACTCAGAATAGAGAACTAAAGAGAAACTTTTCATTAAGAAAACTATGAATGAAAACATTTTGTAGAATATTATTTTAAGGAGTGTTACTTTTGTTTACGTTGCATTTGTTTAACTCTGTGAGGCTGGGTTACTTTGCCTGTGTAAAACACCTGGTGATATAATAAAGAGCTGAACGGTGAGGCATGATAAAGGACAGGTGGGGCTGGCAGGCAGAAAGAATTAATAGAAGGAGAAATCTGGGAGGAAAGGAAGAAGTAGCCAAAGAAGGAGAAGGACATCAGGGGCCAGCCACCCCGACATAGCAAGCCACAGAGTAGGAGTAAGATTTACAGAAGTAAGAGAATGGGAAAAGCTCAGAGGCAAAAGATAGAAGGGATCATTTAAGTTAAGAAAAGCTGGCTAGAGACAAGCCAAGCTAAGGCCAGGCATTTATAATTAAGAATAAGCCGCTGTGTGTGATTTATTTGGGAGCGGGGTGGTGGGCCCCCCCAAAGAGAAAAAACATCCAACAACAAAAACACAAAAAGAGACGTGATTTTTTAAAATACTGAAATTTGAAAAAATTGTTGCTACATTGCTTCATTCACTTTACCTTCATTATTGCAGCAGCATCAAAAATAAAAAAATGACAAGAGTGGAGATAATAGCTCATTTTGTAAAGTAGTTTCTGTGCAAGCATAGGAAACTAAGTTTGAATCTCTAGAACATGTAAAAGAATGTTATGTTAGCAAGGCTGTATAATCCTAGCCCTCCTATGGTGATATGTGAGGCAAAGACAGGGGGATCCTCAGAGGTTCACAGGACAGTTGGCCTGGCATGAATACATGGTGGTGAACAGCAATAAGGCAAGTGCCAATACCCTAGGCTCACACACACGGTGCCATTCACCCCTGAACTCATACATATGAAGTTGCACATATACACATATCCTTCACACAAAAATCAGGAATTTTTAAATAAAATTTTCATATCATGATTGCTCAGATTTCCTTTAGTGGTATCACTGTGGTAAGACACATGTAGTATAGATCATTGCATTACAAGTGTCAGGACCACTTTCTTGTTAACAATCACTCTAAATAAAACATGTGTATGCACATATACTGGAATGTTAAAATAGCTTTACCTATCACGAATATTGGAAAGTGGCAAAACACCTGGTAGGAAAATAGATCTTTTTGTATTGCTGAGGCAAATACATATTATTTTTTATCAGGCTTGTTTACTTAGAAGTAAATTACAGAATATAATTTATCCACATTGCTGATATTTTGAATATTAATGTAATTTGATGCTTTATGGTACCTATTGGATATCTGTCTTTTTTGAATCTAAAAATATGGAAAGCTAGAATGATATATAAGGTGTGGTTAGCACATAATAAAAACATTAACCATAAATATTGAGAAAAGTAACAAAAACTTTGAATATTTCATTTATTATGCACTGTTTTTAAAATTATGTTAAATTCAAAAGTTCAAGTTTGTACATTCTAAGCATATTATTTTTAAATAGGCTATGGGTTCAACTGTATCAAATATGCATTTTTGTCTATGAATTCTTGGATTAATTATTTTTGATGAAAATGAATTTTGATGAACACGGTAGTTTAAGGAGCTAGAAACTAGAAATGATTCTTGGTATCTTTTAATTTCTAAGGTAAATTCTTTTACACTCAGGCTATCTGTTCAGATGCCTACTCTCATGCACAGCACTCCTGGGAGAGGAAGATTCTAATTGAATGTGATATTTTACAGCCCCAAGACATGTTTTTCATAACCAGGATATTGAATATTTACAGTCATTATAGAGGCTGATATGTAATAAAAGTCTCACATGATTTAAGACCCAAAAGAGTCTTGAGGCTGAATCCCATTTATGCTGTATTTATGTGATGCTGTATTGATCAATTAGTTTCATTTCATCATATAAGTTGTAGGCTGTAATCTTTACAAAAATTGAAGAAAAATACATATGTTTTCAACTATCAACAGGCCTTGATGTGCAACATATAAAAGCTGCATACATTTGCTTACAAATTGGTTATTTGGTAACATGGTTATATTTTCTTATTGAGATTACTATTAGATTTGCCATGTACACAAAACACCTTTTAACTAGAAAATGTAGCTATAATAATTATAACCCCTTCAGCTTCTCTTTGATATTATGGTTACTCAAATTCATACATTTCTCAAGGCGTTAAACTTTTCTGGCCCTGAACAAATTTAATTTCAAGCCACATCTTTCAGGATGTTATCATTTTGAGTTACATCCTGCCTGATACGTTGACAAGGAGCAGGAAGTGAATTGTGGAAATATTGCCTCATGTGTGAGAACAGACATTGAACAAAATATGGATGCCCCAGCAGTCAGTGATAGTAGGAAGAAAGGACTGCCCTGGCAGTAACAGTTTTACATGTGTAAGATAGGTTGCACATCACTTAATATGTCTTCTGGGATAAACTTCAATGACTTCTTGTCCGTTAAATTAACCATCTTTTAAATAAATAAATACAACCTATTAACTTGGCTTTAATATTATAAATGGACCCCTGTCATCTAAACACATTGAACCAATAAGCAATTTCTTCATGGTTCCAAATCTACGTTTAAAACACCCAAGTCATTCCTTCTTGGATCACTCTTGTTTTCGATCAGTTTTACAAAGTATGGTGGTTACTATTTACTGTCACCTTGATTAGACTGAAAATTAGCTAGGAGATCAGTAAAGCACAGTCCTTATTGTCCCTAGAAGAGTATATCCAGAGAGAGCTAGGTGGTTAGGGTTGTGATCTAGAAACAAGCCAACAAAGGAAGAAGATCTAATTTCATGACAAATCTATTACATGGTAGCATTGCTGGAAGACAATAAAAGTAGGAGGTCAGTACAGGCAGTCAATCCCTGAGGACAAAACTATCCCCTACCTCCTTCCTACACATCACCTTTTCGGTCTCATGTCTTTTATGCTATGAGATGTTCTGCTCTCCTTCCTCACCAGGATAGGATGACAACTTGAGAACTGTCCAAGAAAACCACCCTCCCCTCTTTAAATTGTTTATAGCAGATCTTATGTCGCTGCCGAGCACAGTAACTACTATGTTCGTGGTCTACATATTTATGAGTCCTAAAAATCACACTCTAAAAGGATTGGAACAATGATTAGAACAGAAGCTAGAAGCAACCACTGTCCATTGGCAGACGAATGGATAAGTCATACATACATATTATGGATTAGTATTCAGGTGTGAAAAGGAATGGAATTCTAACAGATGCTATAACATGAAATAAGCTCGGTAATAACAGGTTGTATAAACTAAGCTATGGTCTAGAGCTTGAGTAGAAAAGTAGGTTGAGATGAACGCAGACTGGCATCTGTGAAAGATTGGGAAAGAGAAGGATGACAAATTTCTTACTGATCACAGAAATGTGGATTCTTTATGCAGTCCTTGTGATATAAACCTGCATTTTTTAACACTCAGGACACTGATGTAAAAAGATCATAAATTAGTTACCAACTTGAGATATTACATAGCAATACATTGTCTCAAAAATTGATTGTTCCAAGAAGAAATAAGTTCTAAGGAAGACAGTGATTATTTTAGATATGAATGCATTTAATGTCATTAATCTGCTTTGCTCTAATGAATTTCAATTTTATGATGTATTTAGTTTCATATCAATTTAAAAATGTAAGCAAATGGACTAAATGATGAACTAAGTTGTTTACATTTTAATAGATTTTTAAGAGTATTTTAATAATATATTTCTAACTTGGGTCATAGACAAACACTTGTTAATGGATACTTAAAAGTTTTAATACTGGTAATATAAATATTAAATTGACTAAAACTTTATAGAATTTCAGACTTAATATATGACCCTGTGGGAAGTAGGAGACACACTCCAGCATCATATTGCTGATGCTTAACTAAAATGACAGAGGTAAATATGACTCCTAAATAACTAAACTCTTCCCATAGTAGAGATGGGATTGTGTCTGAATCAGAGAAAACTCTCCTTATAATGAACAATGGCGAAGGCAGAGACTTGTGGATGCCCAGTGTGTAGAAAATAAGCAAGGAGTGTAGGCCCAGCTCTAAACAAGTCACTTAGATCACTCCTCTGAGTCATAGAGAACATTGTGAAAGATGGGGTGGGAAGTATGCAAGTGCTGGAAGGTAAGGGTGAAGGTCTTCAAAATGATTACATCAACTCTAGTTACTTGCACGTGGTCCACACAAGACCAACATTAACTACAATCAGTTCAGGAAACAAGTTGGGAGCACAGGGCCCTTTATTTGTCACTGAACTATTGATTATTAGTAGATTGTAGGGAAGGAATATTGACTACTTTAGTTGTTTACCTGAAGCTGATTCCATAAAGTTCCAATGGATAGTTCCAAACCCACTGTCACAAGAATGTTCTGGGTAATCTTTGTGGGTCACAAAACAAATAAACATGAACATGAAAAAATAATTTGTGGGGAGGGAATAAAGTGAACAAAAGTGATAGAAAGGAGAAATGTGAGAGCAGTCAATCTGCAAGGCATACATATGCGAAACTGTATATATTTAATAAAAATTAAAGTGTAAAAAATAGTAAATTACTAAAATAAGGGTAAAAATAGAAAAAACAAAGAACTTAGTACAGGTGGGTAAAATAGAAGCAATAAAGTGATAGAAGGAAATAATCCCAGAACCCATGTAAAAGAAAAGTAGGCATTCATTTGTAATCCCAATGCTGGAAGTAGTGACAGAAAGTTCTCTGGGGTTCACTGGCCAGCCAGTCTAGCAAACTGGGCAACATCAGGTTAAAAAGACACCTTGTCTCAAACAAAATAGGGTTGTGACCCCTAAAGGATGATGCCTGAGGATGACATCTGGCCTTCACATTCATGTGTACCCTTGTGTAAGCATACCCACACAAAAAGGTGCAGCTATGCATATATGAACATGAATGCATGTATTATGAGTTAGAGAATGACTTGCTATATAAATATTAAGTATATGAAATAAGACATGATAACAAAAGTCAATTGAAGAACAAGTAATGCTTGAAGATAGAAAGATAAAGATTATTATAGATGAATTAAATAATTCAGAAGACAAAAAATAATTCACTTGAGTCTCTAAAAATATATGACAAAAACTCTTGGAGAAATCTGAAAAATAAAAGAGACCACAATAATAGATGAAAACTGCATCTCAATAACTATTAAGGAAATAATGTACCATTATGAGTATAAATGACTTGAACTACATTACTAACTGCCTTGACTTAACACAATGGCAGGAAACACAGCCCTAAGATAACCATTGTTCCTTACAGTTACACATCAATAATCCACTAAGATACATCTTCTAGACCAGAGAGCAAACCTTACACTTAAAAGAATGGGCTAGAGTTTAAGTAGAAAAATAAACATTAAGAAAAATATATTTAGAAATTGAATACCATGATTTAAATAGATCATATGTCAAGGAAAGACTCTAGGAAACATAATGTAAATCAAATGGTCTGGAAAATACAACATACATAGATTGACAGAATTCATATACTATTCTTCACAGAAAAATTAAATCATGAAAAGTTTTATTTCAATAATATAGTAAATGGCATTATAAAAATCTCTTGCTATAAAGTCAATATACAAAAAAATAACTTAAGACAGACATAACCCCACCACCAACTAAGGGTCCAATACCATTTGACTGCTGCTAGAAAAAGAGCTGGGTTCTTTTTTCTTTTCTTTTTAAATATGCATACCTGGTAAGCTGACTACAAGCCAGAACAGGTCTCAAACCCAAGACTAGCTGCGCAACACACATGAGACTTAATGGGGAAAGAAAACAAATTGGTAGAAAGGTAAAGGGTGGGTCAAAGGGTGAGATAGGAATGGGTTGAGAGAGTTGACGGGTTGAAATACATTGTGTGAAATCATACAGGAATTTAAAATATTGCTTAAATTAAAAATAATTCTGTATGAACAATTAAAATCATTTAGTATTGTAGAATTTTTGTGTTCAATCATGAAATAATACATTTAATGCTAAGAATGCAAAAGCTGTATGCATCAAAAATACTGATGACTAATGTAAAAAAATATTTGTGTAACAGATGGGGTGATGCATAAAATATTAATGTCTCTCCCTTGAAATCATAGGGATCCGAGTTTGGTTCCCAAAAACCCAAGTAAAAGAAGACAGGAAGGGTGATGTTTCCTATAATCCCAGTGCTGGTGAAATATAACTAGGTGGATCCTGGGGCTCACAGCTCTTCAGGCCAGGGGAACTCTATTCTACTGAAAGATCATGTCTTAGAAAGAATAAAACCAAACAGAGAATGAGGACAGCTACTGGTGCATGATGTTAGAAGTTGATGTTGGAACTGCATGTATATATACTGATACATAAATCTCTTCATACACACACACACATACACACACACACACAGTGAGAGAGAGAGAGAGAGAGAGAGAGAGAGAGAGATGACAGATAGAGACAGAGACTGAGAGACAGAGAGATACTTGTATAAATAGTTATATAAGGTATACAAATCAGAAGATTCAATATCATATCAGTTTTTTTATAGTCAATCTACAGTTTGATTAGGATCATTAGGATCATGATCAATTTTTTCAAGTAGAAATAAGATTGTTTCAAAAATTCATATTGAAGCTTAATTTTTAGGCTAACTGATAAAATTATGAAATAGAAAAGACTGAATAATTCACATCATCTGATTTAAAGTTGATGGGTCAAAACAGCTACACATTATTTTAAGGATAAATAAAGATATGCAAGAAATATCCAAATATTAGGAAGTTCAAAATTAGACCTATGAATTCAGAAGACAATATAGGTCAAAGCAATACTTGGACATGGTATTACTTGCTCAAAAATGAATCTCGACTTTTATTTTTATCAGAAGAAAAAATAATTTCTAAAGAATTAATGGCTACATTTGAGAATGACTTCATAATTTTATCTATATTTATTGTTATAAAGCATTTGGTTTTGTAGATATATCCATTGGGACTGAGCTCTGCAACTCTGTATTTTGGTTGATTGTGGGTTTCTGAAGGAGGGTGGAAGACTACAGTTATCTGTGATAAAAGGATAAAAGGATAAATAGATTGCTGTTATGGATTATGCAAGTTTAGTAAATTAGTGATTGTAAATTCTCTTCCAATAATCATGATTTCACCATCAATGAGTAGTTATGTACCTAAGGCTCAAGGAACGTTGTGGTAGAGGTGTGGGAATGTTGTAAAAGTCACAGAATATGGGATTTTGCTATGAAATTGTGTCTCCTAGTAACATTAGAAGCTACACCCATTAACTCTCACCAATATGACTGACTACCTCAATGTTAGCTGAATGAGGATGACACCAATAATCATTCCAAACTGGATATAGAAAAGCCCACAAGGCCTCAATCTTACACAATGAACTGTAGGCAACTGAAGGATTCGGGAAAAGGAAGAAGGGACCTTCCCCAGGGAAAAGCCCTTCATTTGGCTGTGCAGTACCAAACCATCAGTTTTGAAAAAATCATACATGCAGCACTACACAAACTGATGAAGCTGTGTTTAGGAACACACGATGTAATTATACATATATGTGTGTAATAATAATTGGCTTTTGAAAAAGGGGACCATGTAGTTGAGAGAGAGCAGGGAACTGTATTTGGAATGGTTTTAATAAAGGAATGGAAAGGAAGAAATTTTATAACTGAATTATAATCTCAAAAGTAAAAATATAAATAAATAAAAAATTCAGTATCCTGAGAAACATTTCTGCTGTGATCTAATTTTGTAAACATAAAATAATACAGCCTGACTTGTATCAAGTCCATTAACATGTATCATCACAGATTAGTTTAGAATTATAAACATGTTGAAAGAAAGTAAAAATGTTATTTAATTTCCTGTGCATTATATTAGCTATTAGATCATGACTTAAAAAGTATTCTTTTGTGATTTCAGTACTTGTAATGCAACTGTAATTTAATAATATCATCCCTTCTTATTAAAGAATAGGAACAACAATACGCAGACATCATGTTCCATCCCCCTTTCCTTGACAAAGCCAAGGCCCCTTAGTAGTTTCCTGCCTTTTATGGGTACTCCAATTGAAACTCATGCTTTTAAAGATTCCAATTAAAAACCCACATGTGAGAGAAAAGTACAGTGTTTGCCTTTGTCTGTCTGTGTTGTATCACTCAGAATATTTACAGATCCATCTATTTACCCGTTCATTTCAGTTCAGTTCACAGATGAATCATATTTTACTGTATATATGAACTCCGTTTTCATTATGCATTCAGGTAGTCTTAAGGGGAGAAGGGCAATAATGGAGCGGTAAGAGTTAAACAGGGTGAGGAATGGGAAACCAGAATAAATTAGGAAGTTTGGGGAGGGATAAATAACAGTAAAGAGTTTCGAAAAAGTCATATGGGAACCTGGTACTGCAGGAACTTCCTAAAATATATGTACAAGCATGTATATAAGGGTGTATATGGAGTTATCTGATAATGAGTATACAATGCTTCGCCCAGATCCCATAAGTTATCATATAAAATGCCCAGTGCCAGGCATGGGTTACCTTACTTCAAGTTGTTCATTGGTGTGTTTCCATAGAGACTACAAACTTTCGGGTTTGTTAACTAACATTATACCTCATAACCCTCCAGACTTTGATGGTTAGACACTATTGCAGAGGAAATAGAGAAAGCAACCTTGTAATAACATGGAATCTTCATTCCTACTGGCAAGCTTTTCAGAGTGCTTTCAAGTCTCTATGCATACTACCTTAGGAATAAACATTGTATTAGCCTTACACAGCTGTGAACCCTGTGAGTCCAATTGTAAATTATAAAGGATGTGATATGGTTGTCTATTTAGGGCTGATTCACCTATCTATGAGTGTAAAAATGATAATTTAGTGGGTACTTTATTACTATATCCATTTAACAGAGTAATAGCCTCTACCCAACAACCTATGACCTAGCAAAGAACCATTTTTTCTTCTTATTGTTGCTCTAGTTAATGGTACCAGGCAATGTTTCATCACGTGATGCAAGGTTTAATTCCAATGAGAAAGCAGTCGGATACGCTCATAAACTTTAGGGATTGTCACAGAAGGACTGTCAGATGTTTAAGAGCCAAGGGAGTAGTTACCTGCAGTGAAACAGTATTTTACAGACATGAAAGATGCAGTTTTACAACATAACCTTACAGTGTCTAGGTCTGCCTGCAGAAGACTTGTAGAAGATCAAGCCAGCCAAAATCCCAGAATGGATGTGGGGGATCCTCATGGAGTATGAGCCCCCACTTAATTGGTAACTGATGACTGCTGAGGGAGAGAGAGGGGACATTGACAGGCTGCCCGTGTATCCATGTACATGCATGCAGTCATGCAGCACTGAATAGACTTAAGAGATATTAGTGAAGGGAGAGAGGAGAGCACATACAAAAAGTTTAGATGGAAAGGTGGTGATGGTACAGGGGAGAAAATTGAGGGTAAGAAATGGGGTAGACTTGATCAAAACACACATTCATAGATGAATATTCAATAAAATATTTAAAAATATATATAGTCATCTGTTTGTAGTTTTTTAGCAGATTTCTAAGAGGAACTAATAAGTGCCAATGCTATATAGCATTCAATCTATATCAAGAATCCCATGAAATACTCAAACGTATCTATCCTTGTAACATTGTAATATAACAACAATGGACTGTTGGACAGAATAATCCAAAGTACAAGATGTCCTGGATCACTGGTTTCAACCTATTCAATTTTTTATATTTAAATGCTGGAGCATATATTTATTAATTTCCTTTTTCTTTCTTTTGATGGAACTGAAGTAGATCCCAGGACCACATATACATTTTTGTCATTTAGTCCTATGACTGAGCTATATTGCCAGCTCTGTGTTCGTGTTTAACATAATGGGCTACTTTTTCATATCACTCCCATTCCACTGGCCTGTGTTGTACTACCTGATTTTTAGTAGTATGTTGTAACTTGATATCTAGAAAGTACCCTAAAGCTATATGCACAATGTATATATGATCAATCCAAAATTATTTGAAGATTTCAAATTTTGCTGCAACATGCAATCAGGAATCTGTCTACCCTCTTATCCAATTTCCTAAAGCAAATGTGCTTTTGAAACATAAAGTCTATTTCTTAAATTTTACCTTTTAACCTTTATTTTAATTTCTGTGTCCAAGTGTTTTGCCTGCACGTATGTCTGTGCACCATGTGTGTACAGTGCCTGTGGAGGCCAGAAAAAACGGATGCCAAACTCCAAGGAACTTGAGTTACAGATGGTCATGAGCCACCATGTAGGTGCTGGATATCAACCCCAGGTCCTCTAGAAGAGCAGTCACTTCCCTTAACTGCTGAGCCATTTCTGCAGTCCCTAAATATGATTTTTGTTGCTGGCTGGTGGGTATTGCCTTCTTTCCCAATATTTTTCAGTGTGGATATAAATTTGATTGGCAAAATTGGTGACTTTTTTAAATGTGTGACACAGCCAAATGAGCTAACTATTAAGCTATAATGCAGAATGAATATGAAGGAATATGGCAGACAGAGATGATGCAAATCTACTTTTGTCTCTTCACTACTGTATTGACTGTTTAGTTACATGACTGTCTGCTCTGAGCACAGTTTCCTGGGTGTTAGTTAGGTAGGCTGCAAACTTGAATCCTCCTCCGTTTGCCACTATTTTCTTCTCCTTGTTCATGTCTCTTCTTTTTATATGCTTTTGCTGTCACTCTCCTCTACCATTTGCTTATGCAGAGATTTCTTAGAACAGAGAATGCATTACTATGTAAGTAGAATTCAATTAAATATGAAAAATAACTGAGGGACTGCAGAAATAGTACAGTGGTTAAGAGCATTGGCTGCTCTTCCAGAGGAACCAGGCTCCAATTCCCAGCACCATCATAGCTCACAACTGTTTGTAACTCTAGTTCCAGAGTATCTGAAACCATCACACAGATATATATTCAGGCAAAATATCAATGCATACACAAATATTAAAAAAATAACTTATTTTTTAAAGAGAAAGAAAAAGAACTGAAAACTTCAGTATAGAACAATTTGGTTTCTTCTTAAACCCAGAGTTTTTGGTTGAAAACTGGAAATGATATTCGGCTTCTTTATTCTTTCTTGCATTGTCTAGTGCATGCCCTGAGTGCCTGAATCAACAAGCAAAAGCTCCACTCCTGAATTTATTTATGAGATTATAACTGCTGAAAGGAACAGCCATAAAAGGGTGTGCGTGTAAAAAAATCCCTGAATTTATCTCTATAGAGTCCATGAAAAGGAAACTCATCTTGAGACATCGTTTCACAAGGCACTCATTAGAATTCCCCTCAAATTTCCCAGATCAATTTACTTTCTACAATTTTCTCTTCCCTGTCCTTAGAACATAATGTTGGAGGCACACACAATGCCCATCACAGAAACCTATCAATGCTCCCCCCCCCCCCCCCCCCCTTTCTATGGCGTCTTCCCTTTTTAGTCTCCCTCTATTGTTGCTGAAGTATTCCTGGTTGAAGACACTGTCAGAACAAGGCTCTCCTCACACACGCCTTTTTTCCTTACCCTATAAAAGCCTATCTTGAAAACGATTGAAAGTTCCCTGACTAATACAGGCAGAAACAAACAAAAGTTTGCTTCTGACTAGGGTGTTGCATGCCATATCTTTAGACTCAAAGGTGGATTTCAGGTGACAGCGGGAATGCCATTGGAGTAACTTTTGTGCAACTATGATTTGCGGTGATGACTGCGACAGGTGAGCTACATAATAAAAAAAAATCTACGCTATAAAAATAGAATATTTATGCTGTACATACTTGCATCTTTTTCATCAATAGTAATTTCTTTTGCATGTGGAAAGCTCTGAGAACTTTGTAGTTGAGGACTAGAATGGTTGATCACATGCATAAAAAATAACCTATTGTGGGCGATCACTTTATGGCTTCTAAAATCAAAATTAGGTACAACAAAAATGAAATCACACTAATTTCCAGGGTTCAACAGTCGCATGTGACTAGAGGCAAAGGTCTTTAACTAGCACAAAGAACTTACCCATCATTTTAAGGTACTATTGTGCGGCCCCATTAAAGACAAGTAGTTAATATGACATGAACAAATTTTGAAATTCTGTGAGATAATATTGCAAATGCATACCCTTCATAAATACACAATCTGAAATTTCAAGGAGAGCCATGGATATTTAATAACAGCTTGCTAGCTTAAAAAATCCTTTTAAAAATACTGTAGAGAAGAATCAGTGCATGAATTTGTAGTGTTTACATTCTAAGCCATAG
This sequence comes from Peromyscus aztecus, assembly GCA_902168405.1. NCBI lineage: Eukaryota > Metazoa > Chordata > Mammalia > Rodentia > Cricetidae > Peromyscus > Peromyscus aztecus. Next base: position 36,181 of record CABHPQ010164573.1, on the reverse strand, counting down.
TGCTATGTTTTCCAGTATTTCCAAATGTAATGCAGCATCATTCCATGGATAGTGAAGAACAGATCTCAAAATATGACCCCCCTTCCTGAATTCCCATCATCTGAGTCCTTTTGTAAAAGTGAAAGTTTTATTTGATTCTTGTTTGTACTAGAAATAAAGACATGCAGAAGAATTTTCTAGCTTGAATGTAGAATGTTATAATTACTTTGAAAATGCTGTATTTTAAATAAAGCACTAGAAAGAGATACTGCATTGGGATTTATTCTTATTTACAGTTCTAGAGCTAATGTGCAAGTTCATTTGTAGTGGACACCTTTAGCCATATCTTTTTGCTTTGTTTTACATCAGATCTACATAAAGACCAGATTGTGATCACTTGATGGTTCAATATACACTTAAGCTTTATTGTATTGTTACAAGAAAGCGTTGGAAAGATTACCTTTTTCAACAGTGATGGGGTTGTCTTTGACTTATACTAGTGATTCTATGTGAACAAAGCAACATAACATTACTTCTAAACAAGAAGCACTAAAAATCTATCTCTCTATTAATTCCATAAACAGTAAAGGACTCTTCTAGCTCTTTGTTTTGTTTTTGAAGAGTTGGGACTGAAGTATTTCTCCTGGGACTAAATAGGAGAAGGAAAATGTATTTTTATTAAATAATTTTGCTGGGACCACAGCAATGAAAAGAAGAAATTAATCAGCAATCCAGTAGAAACTACTGCAAATCCAGACTCTTTCCTCTCCTCATCTTAGACTTCAGAAAGTTCAACAGACTCAGAGTCAGTCATTGGCCTGAAACTGAAACTGAAATCTGTACCTACTTTGCAAAGAGCATTAGTGATGCTTAAGAGCATTTGAAAGAAAGATGCCCACACTTCGTTCCCCCAATACATTCAGCACAGGCGAGCATCACCTATCTGCATGTTGTATTTACACAGGCAGGGAAATGCAGTCTGATTTCCCCCGCAGACATTCTAATTTATTTAGCGTGAATCTCAGCTTCCAGCTTGCCAAACACAACCATACATATCTTTTTAAATTACATCACAGGCTGCTTTTCAAGAATTCATTTGGCAAGGAGACCAATTTCTGTATAATGAGGTAAGTCTTAATACTTTCCCGACGTAAAGGAGCAGAATGAAAAAAAAAATTAAAATAAAGGCTGTTTTCAGCTTCAGAGATGGATCAGTGTTGATGAGCTATTGTTCACCTGGGCAGCACAATAGAGCCAATCCTGTGGTGGAGGTGTGGGTGAGCCAGCCCTGAAGTTGTGAGCATGGGAGAGCTGTCCCCATTACTCAGTTGTCATGTGGCAGCATGGGGTGGGGGATGCTGAACCCTTACCCATCAATGCCTGAGACAGGTGGGAGAGCTGGTCCTGAGGTCACAAGGACAGGAAAGCTGTCCCTGCCTGCCACCAGCTGCAACACCCCAGAGAGCAGGACCTGCATCTCGCATGGGCAGCACAATAGTGAACCCCATAGGCAGAGGGGTGGACTAGCCAGCCCTTATATTGTGAGCATGGAAGAGCGGTCCCCATTACTCACCTATCATGTGGTGGCATGGGTGAGAGAGAGATGTCGCACTTTCCCTCCCTCCCTGCCTGCCCCCCCCCCTTACACATCAACACCTGAGACAGGTGGGAGAGCTGGTCCTGAGGTCATAAGAACAGGAGAGCTAGCCTTGCCTCTCATCTGCTGCAGCACTAGGGAGAGTGGCCATTATACCATGCCTGGGCAAAACAGCAGAGCTGGCCCTGAAGGTATAGATGTGGGAGATCTGTCGCTGATCATATGAAAGTTGGAGAACTGGTCCTGCCCCTTACTCACCTGCTGCAAAGGGCAAACTCGCCAAGGCAATGAAGAAGAGCTCACCCTGGTATGAGGACAAGGGAGAGGTGCAAGGCTGACTAACCCTGCAACTACTCAGGCCCAGAAACATGGTTATGGGTTGGCCCACCCCAGTATCCACCCCATCTGTGATCTGTGGAAGCATGTGAAGAGGCCGGTCCTGCAGACCCATGTGGTGATATATTGTGTCCCCCAATATAGTGTGCACTCTAATAAACTTATCTGGGGTCAGAGGACAGAACAGTCACTAGATAGACATAGAGGCCAGAAAATGGTGGCACACACACCTTTAATCCTATCACTTGGGAGGCAGAGATCCATCTGGATCTCTGTGAGTTCAAAGCCACACTGGAAACAGCCAGGCATGGTGACTCACGCCTTTAATCCCAGGAAGTGATGGCAGAAAGGTATATAAGGTTTGAAAACTAGGAACTAGAGCTGGTTAAGCTTTCAGGCTTTTAGCAGCACTTGAGCTGAGATTCATTCTGGATGAGGACTCAGAGACTTCCAGTCTGAGGAAACAGTATCAGCTGAAGAATTGGCAAGATGAGGTGGCTATGGCTTGTTCTGTTTCTCTGATCTTCCAGCGTTGACCCCAGTACCTGGCTCCAGGTTTGTTTTTATTAATAAGACCTTTTAAGATTCCTGCTACAGACCTAAAGCTTCAGGATTTCTACAATACAGGGCAACAGCAGGATAACCAAGAGGAGTTCCAGAGAGGGCCCAGCGTTGATAGTGTAGCAGAAACCAGAGGCCTCAAACCAGATCAATGACTCTTTACAATGAACACTTGCAAGTTAAGATATATGGACAAAAGGGTTTACTGTGTGACTCACTGTGTCACACTGCAGCTTCCATAATGAGATCCTCCTCTTTCTTTTCTCTCTTAAATTTTATCTAGGAGAGTTGGTGCAAGGGCAGAGGTTGAAATGAATGGGATGGAGATTCATGATGTGCAAAGAAAAAATACAAAAGAAAGCTGGGAAAAAGGAAGGAAAACCAGTCAAAACTAGGGAAGAAATGTATCTGTTGGGCATTGTCCAATATTTGTTCCACGAGGCTCCCATAAAGCTATTGCTTATACCACAGAAATAACTACGAGCCTGAATTTTAACAGATAGGTTTCAAACTTTCATATTATCCCAAACCTGTAGCAATAAGTGTTATATTTATTCACTGAAATAAAACAAATTAGAAATATTAACAGAAAATGGAAAAACATGAAGTATGTGAATAGAAAATTGGTACAAATGTTTACTGGCACAAAATCAGGAGGTTGTCAAAAGACGTTAATTGTCTTTAATTTTCCCTGTAATGAAAAACTGCTTCAAAATATGCTAACATTCTTTATAAATAACAATTACTGATTTTATTATTGCAGTAACATCAAGCATAAAATCAAGTGATTTTCATGTTATATGTTACAGTTTGGAGAAATCCCAGCTAAATTAAAGGATTTATTCTAATAGTACTCTTACATTTCAAATAAGGACCCAATTTCTAGATGAACATGTATGTGTTCCTTCCTGATATTATTTTCATAAAGCATGGAAAATTATTCTTTTCATAAGGACTTTATATCATATATCTGTTTTTGAAATGAGATTTACTAATTATAAATTATTAAGTAAATAATAGGATGAAAGAAATATTAAGTTTTTTTCTCAGAAGAGCCTACACCAGTGATTTCTATGATAAATTAAAATTTTTCAGGAAAAACGTGGAAAGCATTTTTCTCTAGAATTATATTTGACTCCATAAGAAACATACTTTGTTTTTGCCACTGGCTAAAGGTTATGGAAAAGCAATGTAATAATTTGATGCCATATCAAAATCATTTCATTTACTGAAGATAAGAAAGCCTACTCTATTGGTTTTTATCATTTTTACCCTTATTTTTACATTTATCAGTAAGATAAATTAAATTTTTCATCTGAGAAAACATACACTGTCATTTTCACCATGGCTGAGCTGGTGCTGTGGGTATGTCATGTATGAGAGCATTTGTGTGCTGCTGCCATACTTCCTTCTGTCCAAGATTATCATCCATGGTTGGAAAGGATTAAATGATTTGATTATTTGATACTGGAGTACAGTAGCTTTTAGAAAAATAACTTCTTCACCTCCCAAGTGCCAAGTCAGCACTGGAGACACATAAGTGCCCTTTCCTGTGCCCGTGGGCTGAGGAAGCATGTGCCACTATGATGAACAAATACATCATGGAGATATGGGAAAGACAGAGTATGATGTGAAGAAATGGGAGAGAAAGAGAAATGGAGCAGTTCATGTGCTATGGACAGAGGTGGAACTGGAGCTGCAATAGTGATTAGGAACAAGCCCATAAGAGGAGCCAAGTTGTATCCTGAGGACATGCTGCCACTGGGGGCCATACTGATCTGAGTGGCCTGTGCTGCCACCTATGTGAATGCCCTGGCCCAGGCCATGTCTGGGTCTGTGGCCCATGTTGCCACTAAAGGCCGCTTGGGTATCTGTGATCTGGACTGCCACCTGAAGCCATTTGGATGTGTGTGTGTGTGTGTGTGTGTGTGTGTGTGTGTGTGTGGTGTAGTGGTGAATGCTGCTGCAGGGAGCCAAACTGATCTAAGTGTCCTGTGCTGCCACCTAGGGCCATGGGGATGTCTGTATCAGTGGTCCTATTGCAGCCAGGGTGTGTGTTAAAGTCCACTGTCCTTGTTACCACCAAAAGCCAAGTCGATTCTGTGGTCTGTGCTGCTGCCTGAAAACACATTGATGTCTGACCACTGTGCTTATCTGGTTCCACCCATCATGGGCAGCACAGTAGAGTTGGCCCTGGTAGCATATATGTGGGTGAGCCACCCCAGGGTGTGAGTATGGCAGATCTGGTCCCACCCCTCATCTTGGCATCTTGGGAACTCTGGTCCTGAGGGCATGAGAATGGGAGAACTGGCCTTGGTACGGAGGGTGCAGGTGAGCGGGAGGTCCGACCATCTCGGCTACCACTCAGGCCCAGATTCAGGCTTTGAGTTGGCCCACTCCAACATCTACCCCAATCATGAACTGCTGGAGTGTGTGAAGGGGATGGTCCTATAGAGTCAAAACTAAAGGGTCTCCATGACACAGAACAACAACAGAATATCCAAGAGAAGTCTTGCTGAGGATCCAGTATTGACAGTGAACATTTGCAAGTTAAAGCTGTTTGGACAAAGGGGTAGGCTGTATGACACACTGTAGCTTCCATGATGAGAGAGATTTTTTTGTTTGTTTCCTTTTGGGAGGAAGTTGCAAGGGCAGAAAGTGGATAAGGGAGATTTTTGTTCTTTTGTTTTTTTTCGGGGAGAAGTTTCAGGGGCAGAAATTACAGGGTGGCATAAAAATATTTATGAGAGATAAACCAATGATCAATGTGTATTTCATTGGTAATGTTGACCATATTTACAAACATACAATTACTACAACACAGATTCTCTAAATTAAATGAGTGACCAATGTAAAATAATAAAACATAAAAACTAAATCACGACTATGAACAAAATAGAAGAAAAAATTATTTATTTATTGCAGTAGAATATTATTTTAAGGTGTATTACTTTTGCTTATGTTGCATTTGCTTAACTCTGTTGAGCTGTATTACTGTGCCTGTGTGAAACACCTGATGGGTCTAATAAAGAACTGGCCAATAGCAAGGCAGGAGAAAGGATGGGTGGGGCTGACAGGCAGAGAGAATATATAGAAGGAGAAATCTGGGAAGAAACCTAGCAAAGAGAGATGAAGGAGTGCAAGGAAGAGAGATCTAGGAGCCAGAGGAGGACATCAGGGGCCAGCCACCCTGATATACAGCCAGCCACAAAGTAAGAGTAAGATTTACAGAAGAAAGAGAACAGGAACCGCCCAGAGGCAAAAGGTAGCCAGGGTAATTTAAGTTAAGAAAATCTGGCTAGAAACTAAGTCAAGCTAAGGCCGGGCATTCATAAGGAAGAATAAGCCTCCATGTGTGATTTATTTTGGAGCTGGGTGCTGTGCCTCCCAAAAGAGTAAAACACTGAAGACCAACCAACAACAATTTGCTTGTGATCAAAGAGCTGGTTGGAGGCATATCCAGCATTTTAAAGCCAAGCTATTGACCATGCTGCTGTTTCGTATCATGCCAGATCACATATGCTGGACTGAACAGTGAACACAGATGTTTTGTGCACTCAGGTTTACTGACAAATTATTTCCATGAGCATCTAACACTTGGTCAATATTTATCTTTTAGTCACATTGCTCCACTATTATAAAACTCTAGTTTAGACAATATAAGTAAGCAAAATTCACTAGCTGTGAAGTTCCTTCTACAAATATCAAATAATAATTAGCTAAGATTTCTTTTAAATACCTAATTGAACTGAGAAGAAAAGATGAGAAGTTTCTAGAACCTCTCTAAAACTCAAATCATTAAATATTAATATTAGTTAGCTAACCCCAAGATAGCCCTAAAGGGCATAGTGATTTCAGTAACTGAAAGTGATGAGTCTCTGGTGGGGTTAATTTGGCCCATAATATTATATTTTGAAATTTGCAGGCTGGAAGGAGTTTATTACTGTTCTTGATGGTAAGCTTTTCCCAGTTCACAGGCATCACCAGCTATCTCTACCACTCAGCAAGCATGTATCCATGGTGAAGTGTCAATAGTGTTTTCTTGGAAATGACTGCTCCTTTGAGACCGAAGGATTAAACTTCAATGGAGATACTTAGAAGCCCTTGGTGGGACCTTTGAGTGGGATCCTTTGGAATTTTATGAAAAACCCTGTTTCATGGAAGATGTGGATTTGAATGTGCTTGCAGAATCCTGAATTCTTTTATTCCCCCTGAGAAATGAAGTAAGGGTTTATTTTTTGTTTATGTCTATAAGATTTTCCTGCTATGGTGCAGCATGTCACGACAGACAATATATATATATAATGTTTATTTACCATGGCAGTGCCAAGTGAGCATAGAAGGAAACCTCCAGAACTATGAGTCAAACCTTATTCTGCTCCTAAGTTCATTATCTCTGGTATTTAATTATAGTGTGGGAAAACTGGCTAACACAGCTAGTATATGTGGCAGGTCTGCATTCTGGGTATGTTATTAGGTGCTGAACATAACTTCATTTGGGTAAGATGTTTAAGAATCAAGTAGATATATACAGAAATAGCATTAATAAAATATCTCTGCTACCCACAAGGGTGGCTAAATATACACTGATAATCCAAACTGCCAAACTATATCTGTGAGCCAATTGACAGAATCTAAATAATTTTTGAAATAATTTTAAGTTTAATTCAAGTGATGGAAGAACAAGTGACAATCTACTGTGGTGATATTGTGTTCCCCAATATATTGTACACCCTAATAAACTTATCTGGGGTCAGGGAACAGAACAGCCACTAAATAGACATAGAGGCCAGAAAATGGTGGCAAACAAACCTTTAATCCTAGCATTCAGGAGGCAGAGATCCATCTGGATCTCTGTAAGTTCAAAGCCACAAAAGAAACAGCCAGGCATGGTGACACACGCCTTTAATCCCAGGAACTGATGGCAAGAAGCAGAAAGGTATTTAAGGCATGAGGACCAGGAACTAGAGTCTGTTAAGCCTTTAGGCTTTTAGCAGCAGTTCAGCTGAAATCCATTCGGATGAGGACTCAGAGGCTTCCAGTTTGAGGAAACAGGATCAGCTGAGGAATTGGTGAGGCGAGGTTAGCTGTGGCTGGTTCTGTTTCTCTGATCTTTCAGTGTTCACCCCAGTACCTGGCTCCAGGTTTGTTTTTATTAATAAGACCTGTTAATATTCGTGCTACAATCTATGTTCATTAACAATTAAGATTTTAAAACTTTCATAAAGTTTTAACTTATATACAGGTATGACATGGAAGTTGTATCAAATATACATAAAAAATCCTGATCCTTAAAATAATACTATTCTGAAACTCTAAATATATAAGCAAAAACTCTAAGATTGACAGCAGGGTCCTTTTGTGTCAAATATATGACTAACATAAAATATATGACTAGAGTCATTCAAAACCTTTAAATAGGAAATCTTATGAAAAATGTATTATGCAATAAGAGAAGAATGAGAAAATTTTAACATATCGTTATAATACCATAAATTTATAAATAAAGTTCTCTATACAATATAGATTTGGGTAGGTCTCCAGGAAATGATACTGATTAAATGAATAATCAGGAGAAAACATATGTGTCATGGTATCACTTCTAAAATATTTAGTAACATGCAGAACAAATAGAGTAACATAGTAAATGCATACTCGGTATCAGGAAAGTTGAAAAGAGAATTAGTTATACAACACTACACACAAATCATGGTGTATGACGGGCTATCAATTTCTTCTCCAAGTTTGAGAGAATCTCAGATAGGTCTTTGTAGGAGACTTTAAATGCAATCTTACAAATTACTATATCCAAACGGTAAAGAATGATTCAAGTATGGGAATAGGTAAATTATGACAGATCCAATTGGTAGTATGAATGTTCCTAGTAGTTTTCTGAAGATGTTATCAACAGAAAAATTATTTGAAGGAGAAGATGCCACTATTTGAGCAAGGCTCCTGCAATATTCGTTAAATTTGGAGCAGAGGCATTTATATAAATTTGAACATTCAACTTTACCTTATAAAAATGAGGCAAGTTGAAAGCCACATTCTTCAAATTGAAGTCAACTGATTTATTTGCAGAACTCAGTGGTGCATCATATCGTCAGCAACCCTTTAGCCCTGGCTCTGCAGTGTGAGCACCCAGGGAGACCAGGCATTGCACCATTTCCCTTCACATTAGGTCTGGAAAGCCCAAAGCATTCATGGATGAAATGGACACATACAGAGCCTCTCCTTGGCATAGTTTAATGTTTCATTTGATGCCAAAAAGTATTAGACTTTCATTTCACTTCCATTCTTCCCCTATTTGTGCATGACTGAAAAAATCTATTAAATGTCAAAGAAGATCAATGAAAAGAAACTAATATTGCTCAAAATAAAATTTATCTTCCCATAATTCACTGACATTTTTATTCGACTGCACTTTGATTGAAATCTAGGTCACAGTTCAACTTATCTTCTTCAATGCCAAATTTGTACAGAGAGCAACTGTTCATCTTCCTTCCTGTGAATTAATTTCACAGGTAAAGTTATGACTGTCAGTGAAACTGAGGCTTGGCTAGCACATTGAATATTTTAGTAGTTTATGATTATGCTATTTTTTTATTCTCAGGTTGGCTTTTCCTGTGATGTGTTCTAATGTACCATTCTGGTTACTAAGGATAGCTGAATGGACATGTTAATATGGCTGAATCAATACAGGGATTTCAAGGTACCATTGTCTTTTTCTCTTTGAAGAAACCACTGATGACTCACAGAAGTTATGGGCAAGATCTGTTTTGTCTTGTCCCTATTCTATGAAAACTCTTTGCCTTCTCATGTCTATCCCACACTTGTTGGTATTTCAGTATTTACTAGAAGTAATCGGTAGTACATTATCACTACATAATTTATAGTGTAGAATGAGAATATTATAAAACCTAAAATATTTCCAAATGACTTTGATTACCAGGGACTGTGCATTGCCTTTATCGTCATTGATGAAAACACTATTGCTCATTAGTATGGAATTTATAATGGAGTCTGCCACATCTGAGTTAGAGAAATGTGAGCTAATCTAGACAAGTCGGGCAGCCTATGGCTTGGTCTATAATTTATATGTAGTACATATTAATTTCAAAATGGTGGCGGTGGCATTAGTATTTTTGAATGGGTAATCATAGTGCAGATAGCAATGAGCAATACTGGAATGGTTATCTGTTATTATTTCCATGGTAAAAGATGAAAATAATTATGGAAAATTATCACACAAACTCCCACACAGGAGACAAATATTTTTCTTGTATCTTTACTTTCTATATGCTCCATTATTCCACATTTATTTTCAAGTATTCTATTTGAATTGGGTAGCCACAAACAAAGGAGAAAGTCATTAATAAAGAATGCATGATTTTTAGCTATGTTTCATAACAAAAGTGTTATTAAAGTAGATTTGCATATCATGTCAGTGGTCACAAAATGGATTTGTCCATCACGTAAACAATAATCCATTAAAGATTTTAATGTTTATTGTGAATTTTTGTTATTTACTTTCATTGAAGGATAACTCAATTAAGTATCATATAATAATTCACTGAAGGAATCTTACAAAATTATATGAAATTAGTATGTATGTCCTTATTTATCACACATATCCATACTTTATTTATGAAAAAAGATATAAGAAATGAAATTATTTAAGAATGGACCAAGATTTAATCTAGAAAATATTCTTTCACTCATGATCTCCATATAGGAAACCTATTTTCTTAGAAGCCTAAATCCAACATCTATTTATTGGACACATAAGACTTCCCTGATTCAAGTTCATTTTCCTGGATGCTAAAATCCATCTCATTTTTCGCCACCATTTACATTGAATAATAAAATGTTAATTTGTGTTTTATGCCAGTTTTCTTTTATCCCTACAATGGACTTGGTTTTGACAGAAATGGTCACTGTTAAGAATCTTCCACAGAAGGAAGACAAAGAAACTTTTTTTTCCTGTCCTTTCACTAAGATTTCAAGATGAAATGGTGTGGAATCCCATTAGGCATCTTTTCTAAAGTGAATAGATCACTGTCTTAGATTGTTTGAAAACCATCAGTGGATATTCTTTTGTGTAATATGTCTGCAGCTGACCCAAGGATAAACAACTCCGAATGTAAGAGATTGTTCAGTAATGCCATGAAATCCCATGAGTCCTGCACTTTATTCTCTTATTCTTGCTAATATTGACACAGATTAGATGAATATTCTTCTATTCATGTACACAAGACTATCAAAAGGGCAGCTGATGACTGTATTCATGTATTAGTTTCACAGAGTAAATTGTAGTAGGGAAGGAGGCATCTTTCCGTAAACCTCGACAAAACTAACAGTGGTAAGATATAATGTTCCTGTGTTACAGAAAACAAAAATATCAACAATGAATCACAAAGCTATCAATTTATAGAAAATTAGGGTGTGATAGAAAAACTCATATGAATTTTATCTAACATTTCTGCTATTAAAAACACGTACATTTACAAAAAAATGTGATAAAGGTAAAATAATCTGTCTATCCAACAATAACTATTCTGAGCATAAATTGATTAGTTTAATTTATTTAGGGGAAAATTGAGTTTATGAATAAAAATTGAGATTAACAAAAAGACACATGTAAAAAAATCACTGTGGAATAGTGAGAAATCAAACATAACACCATAAAACATGTTACTTTATATCTATGAGAAATTACAAAATAAAACACTCAAAGCTTTTCTAATTTGAAAGGTGAAAACCACTGGAAAATTTTATTTAATGACTTCATAAAAATTTGAAGCTTTATACCCACATTGTGAGAATCTATTCTGGTCCTATTGCTTTAATAAGAGGGAAAAAAAAGAATGTTAGAATAAATCATTTATTCTTTCAACACAAAATAAAATGGAATTCTGTTTAGTTTTGCACACACAGCAGCCATAAGGAAAAGTAGAAATTGCATTCCTTCTTATTGAGGATAGATTCTGAAATATGTATTCAAAGTAGAACCTTAATTGTACTGATTATCCAAACACCCTTTAAAAGACATATATAAACACAAAATTTTTACACTGTCATCCTTGATGACTACTTTTCAATTTTCATAAATCAGTGATATGAATTTCATTTTACTGAGTTTTCCTTTGTAACAATTCACTTTCTTTTATTGCTTACAGGAGGTATATTTTCTTTTGTCTCTCTATTATCATTTTGATTTAAACCCTTCACTTTTTTTTGATTGCTTGGTTCTGATAAACTATTCCTATTTCATCTGCTTCTATTCTATTGGGCTCTGGTGATCCACAGTAATTCTGTAGCCTTTGCTTCCTCACCACAATTCAGGTCTGTGTAATGAGGTATGCAGCACCTTCATTTCTCTCCCTTATGGTTCAATCCTAAAGTACAATGTGGGAAGAGAGATTGATATATTTATACTTAGGAAATCCATTGAAGTCCCATTAATAGCATACTATTTTATAGACTGTCAACTATCACAGGAAAATTTGAAAGTAATTGTTCTACATAATTAGGCCCTCCTCTCCCTTAAAAACAGAATGATTACTTTAATGGGAATATGTGTGCCCATATATTTTATAGTTATATTTTATACAGTGTACAACATTCTTATGTATTAAATAATAAATTGGCATAAGTTTATATTGTTTCCTATTAATCATAGTATAAGCAAATAGGAAATCCTAGGAGTTTATCTTCTTCTTGGCAAAAATAGCCATTTGGGAAAGAAACTGTTCTTGATGGACTGTTTGACAAAATGTTATGTCAATTGGACATGCATGACCCATTGGAAGGTGACCACTGAACTTTGCAAGGTGAGATGATCCTTCAGGTTCCTGATTTGCAGAGGAAACTGCCCGACATTCTACAGGACACAGAGAGAAGCAACTGAGAAACTAGGCCTGTGGGCTGAAGAATAGATGCCCCAACATTGCAGAAGAACTTTGGGTGACTGTCCAGGCAGCCGGCTCTCTCTATTGTTCTAGATGTTTGAAAGTTGCATACAATGCTTTTCCTGTTTACTTAGGTAATATTATATCCTTCTGAAGTCTTTGATGTAGCTGAAGACGTGATAGTATAATTTTCCTTGGTTATGATAAAAGATAAGTTAGATATGAAATCTTAGACTCACAAATATAGGATAAATAGAATGTTTTCTTTGAATTTGCCAAATATAAATAGACTAGATAGTGTAATTGTAATTCTTGCTTGATAACTATTTTGTTATATATAACTCTACTATGTTAAAGTTAAAACTTCTCTTTTTAATTAAACAAAAAAGGGAATGCTGTGGAATAATGCTTTTGTACACTGGTTTAATATAGTGCTGATTGGCCAGTAGCAAGGCAAGAAGTATAGGCAGGATAAGCAGATAAGGAGAATTCTGGGAAGGGGAAGGCTGAGGAGGAAACACTAGCCTGCTGTCTAGGGGGCATCATGTAATGGCACAAGGGTAAAACCACAGAACACATGGCAATACATAGATTAACAGAAATGGGCTGAGTTTAAGTGTAAGAGCTAGTCAGTATTAAGCCTGAGCTAGTGGCTGAGCAGTTTTAATTAATATAAGCTTCTGTGTGTTTACTTGGGTCTGAGCGACTGCGGACCAGGCAAGACACAGGAAAACTTTCAGCTACATACCTCCTCTGATTGTAATATGTTAAGAAGATGAAAAGGGGCCGGGGGAATAGGTCAGTGGTTAAGAACACTGAATGCTCTTCAGGAAGACATAGATTTAATTCCCAGCAATTTACAGATGTCTGTAACTCCAGTCCCTTGGGTTCTGATGCCTTCTTTTGGCTTCTGTGAGCAGTACAGCATGTGATGCACTGGCTTCCATGTGGGGAAAAAATCACCAATACGCATAAAACAAAATAGTTATAATTATTTAAATAAATTCTGAGCTATTGTAACCAGTAGGCTTACTGGCCTACAGATTACCAGAGAACAATGGAACAGAAATGAATCCCTCTATCTGTAGTCACCGATCTTCAAATGATGGTATGGCTAGAACAGTATTCGGAATAAGCGGTTTTAGTAAAATTAAATATCCACTTGCAAAATAATAAATTTGGTCCCATTCATGTATTTTCCAAACAAAAAATAGGGAGAATAAAACCCCTGGAAGAAAAGAAAAATGAAACTTCCTAGACATTGGCTTTTACAGTGATTTCTTTGATTTGATGAGAGCTGAGCGAAAAGAAAAGTAGATGAACGGAATTATTTTTGGTGAATCCAGCTTTGCAGAGTAAAGGAGACAGTGGAGAGACGACCATAGCAAGTAGTGGAACAGTGGACAAGACACTGAAAGTGATCTCATGGGAAAGGATTTTTATTTCTTCAAAAAAAAAAACCCCTAAATTTCAGAAATGTTAAATGAAGCTTATGATAGCCTGACTTTGTCCTCGGTAATACATGAAAGCGTGTTACCATTAAGTTGAGATGAATTCTTACAATATGAACACTAACAATGGTGGAAAACTCTTTTCACTCCAATAGCAGGTGCTATTATTTGGGAAAATTGACATGCATGCATGGCTCCTGAATTTTAGATTTATGAGGTTTAGTATTTTATTTTCTTATGTATCTACATCATATTGTATTAGTCAATTGGATTCAACATGATGCCTGTGAAGTTACTTCCAAAACATCTGTAATATTTCTCACCTCAGCTTCTGGTCTTTGGGGGAGTGTGCTGAAGATATTGTGAGAGGTCAGTGTTCAGGCCCATTGACCTTGAGGAGAACCCGTGGGTGTCTTATTCTCCTGTCTTGTTAGCAGTGTGATCTTCAAGGAAATGGCTTTTGAGCATTTTGCTTTCTTTAGTGTCTGTATAAAAAGGTTAATTGCTACAGAAGGAATAATATCTGTATGATCACATAAGTATCAAAATTATGCAAAAATTGCCTAGAAAATAGGTAAAATATGATGCCATCTCACCATTCCTCTGCTAAATCATACTATATTGTAATACTGATACTATGTTATTATATAGTATTAAGTGTTGTCACCTGCTCTTTTCTCATTTTTAAATCATACCAGATTTTATTATTTATTTGCATATAGTTTTGAGGAAAATTTTGGGTAATTTATGTAGCATTAGAATAGTGAAATTATATTGCTCATTACCAGCACCACAAGGTAAGAGAATATATTTTTAATTTTGCTTTGCTGTGTCCCAGACACCTGCTGTTATACAACATGTCCAAGATATTTGTAAAAATGTGAATTTCAAAGAATAATACAAATGACAAGCTTTTCATGTGCTCCACAGCTTCTTAATCATTTTTCAAATATGAATCTCTTCCATAGGATACTTTTATGTGACTCTGGTGCATATAAACATAGACTTATGGTTAATAATAAAGGAATATTATTCAAAATAATTCCTGGGTATTAGTTGAATTTTAAGGAAATTGCATGTTAGTGAATTTGATGCAATTGTTCACTTTTACATAATGAAATTAGTATTTGCTGAATATTTGACCCTGCTGGGCACAGCACATCTTCAACATATTTCAGAATTGCTCACTCTTTTGATTTTATAACCATAGATGTTGAGGGTATTATCTCACATAGTGGCACAGCATCAACTAGTGAAAGCTCAGTTAGGGACATTTTACAATTAGTATTCCATCACAATCCCAAGCCAAACTTCATCTCAGGATATTTGATGAAACTCAAGCTGGCAATTCAGACATCACATTTTAAATCAAACTGCCTAACACACTCAAATCTAATGATAATACTAATTTCAGAATTGCAAACTGGAAAATTATGGTGGGAAACTATTGACAGTATAATTAAAACAATGTGTTTTTATGTGGACAGCAAACCGTGTATGCACAGTGAAAGCACTGCTGTCTATAACACACACTATCTGAACCTGAGCCCACAGTTTTTAGCTAGAACTCATTGAGGTTGTGTAACATGAAGGCATGCATGGTACAAAGCATGCATGTCACCTGTTCAGAACCTAGGCTACAAGGAAGTTATGTGACATCATGTTTGAGGGTGTTCAGATATACACAGATTGATTGCATGCTTGATTTTGAATTTCTAGTCACTGTTAAATGAGAAATGTTTTACTACTGCTATCATTTCATGACCACCCCCCCCCCACACACACACATTCAATGACTTGGTGTCATTTGCATTAGGTACCCACAGCTTAAAAAGCTGGGATTGCTATCGATTTTTATATGCAGCATAGATTTAAATGGTGTTTCTACTTTTTTTTTTTTTTATCAAGAAACCCTATTTTCCTGCACCAAACTAAATGTACCAGGCTCTCCTGACTCCCCATGGGAGACCTTGCCTTGGAGGAGGTTGGAAGGGGGAGTGATGTGTTAGAAGGGAAGGCTGGGCGGGGAGGGAGGACAGGAAAAACTGTGGTTGGTATGTAAAATGAATAGAAAATATCTTTAAAAAATTTTATTAATTAAAAAAATAAACCCTATTTTCCAACTTGTAAATCTTGTGAGTGGTATCTAATGCAAAATATTTGAGAGTTAATCCCCAGACTCCATGGCTAAAAAGCATTAAACCATTGAAACATTTCTCTCCCATGTCTTGAGTGTTGCATTCAGAATGAGGAAGAGATGGAGAGAATGGGGGAGGGAAAGAGGACAAGAAGACAGGAATTTATAACGTTTACTTAGTTTTATTTATTTATTTATTTATTTTGTTTTTTTCGAGACAGGGTTTCTCTGTGTAGCTTTGCGCCTTTCCTGGAACTCACTTGGTAGCCCAGGCTGGCCTCGAACTCACAGAGATCCGCCTGTCTCTGCCTCCCATGTGCTGGGATTAAAGGCGTGCACCACCACCGCCCGGCAGTTAGTTTTAAAAGACAATCGTCCATTGAATAACTAGGGGAAGGTTGGAGTTGTCCCCAATAGACACTAAAAGAAATACAACATCTCAGCCTCCAGTGTATGTCCTGAGTATTAAATTAATGACATTCAGCCTTCACTAAGTAACTCTTTCAGGAATAGGCAGTGGATATTGTAACAGAAATACAGCAACAACAAAGAAGAAATCTGATTATTCGGAAAGGTTAACTTTTCATTGGTCACAGCTTTATCTTTTCTCTTTTCTTCTCTATTGGAAAGTAACTTAGAGTCTTTAAATTGGACTCAGAGCAATAATGAGACATGAAAAATATAGATTTGTCATACAGAATCTTCAAGAATAAATGTGGAATCTTTGTATCTGTAACTTAGATGATGTGTTTTAAAAAATAAGTTTTTATATAATAAAATACATATCAGTATATTTATTATCAAAACTAATATAAACAACTATAAACAGCACTCAAAGCTGGATTTCTCATTTTTTCCTTTTGTAATAATAAGTGTAAATTTCCTAACCATAGAGAAATATAGATTTAAGAAACTGTAGGAACTTGAAGGATAATGTTAAAGTGCTGAGAAAATGTAGCTATGTTTTAAAATTCCATGCCTGAATTCAAACAAAAAAAATGAAAACTAAAATTCTGAAGTTAAAAATGTATACTATTGTTGTAGTTTGTGGTTTTACAAAAATTAATGAAGTTGATATTGAATATGATTTTAGAATATGACAATATGACAATGATGTCATGCTGCAATCTTCTGGAAACTCTATTGTATGATACGTGAAAAAACGCAAGCTTGAAACTGTCACCTAGATTCCTTCCTACTTTTGTATATATCCCCTCAGAATGTATATTCTAAGAGGATTAAAAGGTAAAGTATCCAGATTAATTTTTAAATAAAATCAACCACTGGCAGAATCTATTTGGTCTTTTGCTGCTTGAAATGTGGTTTGAAGCTCATATATGGAAACATGGCTTCGGGCTCCTATACACCACTGATGGAATTAGTGAGTCAGTCCACTCTTATGACTTGAGGGAACCATAAAGAACATCTATCAGAGATGTCAGGCAATGAAGGAAGAATCGTATGTAATGTCAGGTGGCGGAGTATAGAAAGAAGATGAATGAATGGTAATGACGCCACCAGCAGACATTTACAGCTAAGAAAGGGATTATTTAAAATGATGGACAAAGTGAAAATATACAAATCACCCACTGCAATTTACTTCCCTTGATTGGAAAAAGAAAGTATTTATATCTTAAAGATAATGTTTGGATCAATTTGACAACTTGAACAATGAAGACTTTGTGCCATCATTTTTGTTGACATGACAGAGGACCCATATGTCAACGACAGAATGACCACTCAGTGAGCAATATTTTCCCGGGAGTCTAGTGTCGTTGATGGTGTAGAATATGTGGTGAATTATTTCTTGGTAATAATTGTGGTAATATTCCTATGATCAATATTTTGTGACTCTTGTAAACATGGACTTATATAAATGTTTTTATACTTCTGTTTCTTTCTATGATGAGAAAATATCCATAATTTCTCTTTGCACAGACTGGCTCTGCAGCATAGCATAGTGCTATACCACTAACAAGTCACGTACACTTGCTATATTTTTCTGTGTCCTATTTTATAAAATGATGTTAATTAAAGGGAAATTAAGAAGTGCTAATTTTAATACCTGAAACTCTTGATATGTTTTATTAATATAAGGATTGCAAAAAAAATTCCTGAAACATTCCAATATCTTATTTTAAGCACACAAATTACTCCAAGTATTCTTATATGTTGATAATCACAAAATATAACATTTTAAAAAATGTATTGAGGTTTCTAGTGCATTGAAAACATTTAATAGTATGGTCATCCTTAGAACCTAATCATAGATAAACAGACCTGGCCATATGACCACATAATTATTAAGTAAATTAGAGAAAAATTTTAAGAAGGAAGTGTAATGGTATGAGCAAACAGGCTTTCGGGATTTAAATTCAATGGCATAAAAATTTAAATTAGGCAAAAACAAGATTAGAATCTACTTGTATAGGAAGTTGTTTGGTGATAACCACTAAGATTAATGGCCTGATGGTTTCCACTGGCCAGTTTCATTTCCTTGAATTGGATTAGGCATATGTTAATACATAGTTGAACCCCTATTGTTCCTAAGAACATTTTCTGAAGAGTTGTGGTTTGCAACAGAGAATGAGAAACAAGTATAATTTTGAGTTTTGTGTAATTTATGGAAAGCACGGGCAGTGTTATTGAATGGTAGAACGAAGAAAAGCATTACTAATTTGAGATTCATTACATGTGAGATAAAACTAATATTTGTATCTATAGATGGATACATGTTACTATGGAAATATGGTTTTGACTTTTCAAATTAATGTCTAGTAAGGGATATCTGCAATGGAAGAGGCACTGCCCACAAAATAGGATGAGTTGGTCAGTTGACCCAGCCATCATGGTATGGCACAATGGGAAGGAAAGGACCATGGTGGCAGGCATGGCAGCTGGGTGTAAGTCCAACAATATCCACATATTGTTCAAATGTTATCTGATGTACTGTTGACAAAACATTCTTTTATCAATATGATAGTCCATCCCAAAGACACCACCTGGCTATTAAGTAGGAACCAGACACCCTTACATAAGTATTTCATCTGATATGGGGTTACCTTTTCTTCATTGGAGATCAGAAAATCACTTGAGCTTAACAATCATTTACTCTACCAGCTTGAATTCCCACATTGTATTGTCCATGCCAGGTAACCACTTCATAGCAATGAAATGTAGAAGTAGACTCCAAAATATGGTTTTAAAGGATTTAGAAAAAATCATCCTGAGTGAGGTAACCAAGACTCAGACAAACATGGTATGTACTCACTCATAGGAGGATACTAGACGTAAAACAAAGATGACTAGACTGCTACTCACAACTCCAAGGAGGCTGCCTAGAAAACAGGACCCCAAGAAAGACACAGGGATTGCCCAATGACAGAGAAATGGATTAGATCTACATTAACAGCATGGACGTGAGTGGGAATAATGAAGGGCAAGGGTCGAGGGAAAGAGAGCTTAGGAGAGCGGGAGATCCCAGCTGGATCAAGAACAGAGAGGGAGAACAAGGAATAGGAGACCATGATAAATGAAGACCACATGAGAATAGGAAGAAGCAAAGTGCTAGAGAGGTCCACAGAAATCCACAAAGATACCCCCACAATAGACTACTGGCAATGGTCAAGAGACAACCCGAATTGACCTACTCTGGTGATAGGATGGCCAAACACCCTAACTGTCATGCTAGAAACCCCATCAATGACTGAGGGAACCGGATGCAGAGATCCATGGCCAGGCCCCTGGTGGAGCTCCAGGAGTCCAGTTGGCGAGAAAGAGGAGGGTCTATATGAGTGAGAATTGTTGAGACCAAGGTTGGAAAAAGCACAGGGACAAATAGCCAAACGAATGGAAACACATGAACTATGAACCAATAGCTGAGAAGCCCCCAAATGGATCAGGCCTTCTGGATAAGTGAGACAGTTGATTAGCTTGATCTGTTTGGGAGGCATCCAGGCAGTGGGACCGGGTCTTGCCCTCAGTGCATGAGCTGGCTGTTTGGAACCTGGGGCTTATACAGGGACACTTGGCTCAGCCTGGGAGAAGGGGACTGGACCTGCCTGGACTGAATCTACCAGGTTGAACGCAATCCTTAGGGGATTCTTTGCCCTGGAGGAGATGGGAATGGGGGGGGGGGAAGGGGGGGAGAATAAGGGAAGTCAGGGAAGCCGTGGCTGATATGCAAAATTAAATTTAATAAATAAATAAATCTAAAACAAAGTTCTTTACAATAAAGTTTTAATAGTTATTAAGTGAGATCATAAGATATGGCATACGCTGCAGAACCCGTAAAAGTCATCTGGTGTGCCAGCTCAAAGTTATACTTTGGAGCATAGAAGAACATATTCCCAGAAATGCTGTATATTTAGCATCAGAGACATTTGTGCAATACCGTGTCTCCCAAGGATACAATTCATTGAGTGAAGAAACTAGTCAGTAGACACAAGAGAGGCTCCAGTATTGTACAACAGACCTATGACTCATATTGCAAATAGTTCTTCCCATAAATAATGGCTCTGAAATGTAAATGTTAATGTTTCCAAAGAGGAAACAATTGTACCAATGATTGTTTCATTCAATTACAGTCCATATCTCTCACCCAGGGACTCTGGCTTGATACGGAAAGGATAGTTAACTATCAACGTAAAAAGACACCATAACATATACAGTCAGAGAAAACTAAGTTTATTGTTTAGGTAACCCAACTGAGTGTCTGTTCACTCTAATACCCATCTGGATGATAGGTGGCAGTCTTACCCTGAGAACACCTGGCCTGGGTAGCAGAATGTTCTAGAAAGATTTAAGTAATGCCATTAAGTCATCACCATGACCACCTGATATACTAGCTAACTATGGAAACTATCTGGAATAGATACAGAAAAAAATAATAATAACTCAGCTGAGGACTCACGACAAGCTTCCCTACTGGTGGCTATATATATTTGCCTAACTTTATCTTCTAATCTGTCTCCAGAAGGATAGCCCCGTAGAAATTGTCACTGATGTGCCACAAGAGTTTGTTAATGAGTGGAGTGGCCTAAGGGACAGAATTTGCTCACTCTCTGGTTGTGTTCATTTCCATCAGCTTCAGTCCAAGAAGGATGTTTTACAACTTCATGGAGGGCTTATCTCCAGAGGATGCTCAGGTCGAACCCTGCCCCCCACATTGCCCTCATATGTATTCAAAGACTCCCCTAAGGATTGCGTTCAACCTGGTAGATTCAGTCCAGGCAGGTCCAGTCCCCTTCTCCCAGGCTGAGCCAAGTGTCCCTGTATAAGCCCCAGGTTCCAAACAGCCAGCTCATGCACTGAGGGCAATGAATACATATGTTTATGTATTCATTTTACCTAGCAATGATCTCCCTTTCTTGCCCCCCCAGCCTCCCCTTCCCAACCCACTTCCATGCCCTCCTATAAGAAGGTAAGGCCTCCCATGGGGAGGCATATCACCCTTTTAAGATCACATTAGCCACAGAGATTCATTCCATGGTGGGTCACATGTGTATTTCTAAGGGTCGCATCAAATCAGACACTGTTTGATGCCCGCTCTTCATTCCTCATTCCCACATGCATTCATCCCCAGCAACTTCCATAAGCTTCTCATACGCCTATTCTGACTATCCTGCAGCATAAACCATGGTGTCTACAGAGTCACATGATCCTAATCAAATCATATTGTTTCCTTCTGTGACTGATCCCCAAGAGGTCTGCCCAGTCCAGTGCACAGATACCTTCACCTTTCATTTTTCTGCCACTATTTTCTTTCCTTCTTATTTTTCCTGATATTTTTCTATGTTTATTCAACATGCCTCTTTTCTTGATACCTACGACCATCTGTCCCTGTCTTTTTTATTTCTGTATTTTGCATTGTGAGAGAAACAGGTGCGTGTACAGAGATTTTACAATGCCATAAAATGCTCTTGCCACAGAATGCCTATGCACCTCTTTTACCTACAATAAAATTTCCTGTCCTGAAATGATGTGTCTTCTATAACACATTGTATAAATTGAAATTTCACGTATTGTAAAATAAGTTGGATGATGTCAGCTGGTCCAAAACACAAAATGCAGCAGACACTCTAGTTGAGACACAATGTGGAATGATTTTACTGCGTTTTTCATTATGCTTTGTTTATATTTGTCCTTGTTCTTTCAGTGCCTAACTATGAAAATTTCATTCTCTGAAAGTCTTAAAATTTTCAGTGGCACTTCTATGGTTTAAAATGCAGAGAGCAGCGCTGTTTTTACAGGTTTTCTATGCTAATACTTTGAATGAGCCACTCATCCTGATAGTGGCCTTCTAAATTACTGTGAAATAACCGTGGATGCTATTACACACAGTTACAGATGTGACTTAAATTCTCTGGAACTCAACTGCACTGTGAATGACAATAAGCAGGTTTGAAAGATTTGCCTTCACACTGGAAAAAAAAATGATCAAAGCATGTCTCCAAATGACCCTGAGCCCCACTCATCAGAATGGATATGCTAACTGAAACTACCCAAATGCTTCAATGTCTTACAGATTTTCTGCACTGCAGGTAATTTGACTATTTTATAAATGCCTTCTATTTAAGGATTCTGTAGATTTTATATCATCAAACCTGCATTCTTTTACTGAAAATCTCTTTTAAAAGATTCCAACAGGAGAGGAAGGGAAACGTTAGTCATATTTTAATTAGTGCTCTCCAGAGTTTCTCCCTGGGGAGTCCCTGCCTTGTCAGGAAGTGGACTTCTCCCAACATGCAGGGGCTTTCCTACAGGTATCACAAGAAAAACAGAATCAAAACCCTACCATTTGAAAGAGACATTGCAAATAATCATCTTATGTTTCTATTTGCTGGATCCATGCTGATCCCCCTCTCCCTGCAAGTCTTCAGGATTCCCAATGGACCTGCCCACTACTAGCGTTTGCTCAGCTCAGGTAATGTTGCTATGGAACAATGGAGAGGAATAAGAAGAGAGGCAGGAAGCTAAGCCTATGAGATGCGGAACAGCTGTGGAAGGAAGAGTTGTCCTTGTAAGACTGTCCGGGAGATCCCAGAGGGAGAATCTGAAAGAAATTGCAATCCAAGAATATAACACGGTGTTTTGGCAGGACTGCGAGATAAACCAAAGGAATCGGCCTGGCGTCTAAAGCAGTATTTATCATTGGTAGAAACAAACAATAAAATCAAACGTAAGTTAGATTTTAGGACTCAGAAGTCGGAAGTAATGAATACAGATGTTTGTCTATAAAGCACTTTTTAGAAAAACTAATGTGAACATAATTTTCTCCATACAGTCAGTTAGCTCTTTCAGAATTTCTAGCTTTATACAGTTGTTGCAGATTTTTACAATGTATCAGTGATAGTATACTCTGAGAATTGTTATTTCCAAATTGAAAAGAAGCATGCTACTATATCAATAGTAAAATTATACAGAAATATATATGAAAATGCAGTGAGAGTCAGAATAATCAAATTAGTCTTTGGATGACATTCTGATTAGAAGGCAGAACCTGCAATTCTTTTTTGATATGACACAATGTATATTCCCTATCTATACAAACTAAAAGCAATTTTTCAGAGTAAACAGCAATTCTTTTCATTTGCTTTCTCATTAATTCTGCTTACATACTAATGTTTCATTTGGCATTCCAGATAGAATAACATATCTACTAATTTTTCCTAATTCACTCTTCCTAGCTTAGGTGTCAGGGCACTTATTTCAGGGTTGATTTCAATGACATCTGACTTCCATAGATACTTTTTCCTATCAATATGTTTCCTATAAACCTGCCATTTTCTACTAATAGCCAACACCTCAAACTCAATTTTAGACATTATCTTTTATTATATTATTGTACTTTATTAAGTCAGAAGCATTAGTGACTCACTAAGACAAATATTTTAAACAGGAAAATTTGGTTTGCTATAGGGGCTTGGAATATCAAAGTGAATTTTCATTATTTTATTTGCATAATTAATTTATCTGTTAACCTGGAAATTTCCAAGGACCCATGATACCATCTTAGTCACATTCTCCCTCCATTCCTTCTTTGCTTATTTGCATTTAATAAAAATGCCAGCGTCTCATATATTATATTATAATGCCTAATAAGTGGAATGTTGGCTTGTTTCATCCTTATATTGGTAAATTTGATGTGTCACAGTTAGTAGGTAATTTAATTAGTATTCACTGAGGGTGTCCATTTCATGTTTGTGAACACCTACTCTGCTAATATTACTGTTTTAGCTCTAAATAATACACATGTTTTTATACATTTTTTATCTCCAAATGTATCATCTGAGTTTATGAAAATGTTCTTACCACCTTTTTTTTTTTTTTTTTTTTTGCTTTTTCTCTGTAGTTTTGGTGCCTGTCCTAGATCTCTCTGTGTAGATCAGGCTGGCCTTGAACTCACAGAGATCCACCTAGCTCTGCCTCCTGAGTGCTGGGATTAAAGGCATGCGTCATCCCTGCCTGGGGCAAATTTAACTTTTTTATTGATTCTTTGTAGATTCCACATCATGCATTTCAATCTCACTCATCTCCCTGTTCCTTCCCATCTGCCCTCTACCCTTGCAACCTCCCTGTCTCCAGGATAAAAGAAGATAAAATTTAAGAGAAAAGAAAATCTCATTGTGGAAGTTGTAACATGACACAGTGAATCGCACAGTCCTTTAGTCCATATATTATTACTTACAAGTGTCCATTGCAGTGAGTTGTTGGTCTGTTTTGAGCCTCTGGTTTCTGCTACGCTATAGATTTGGGGCCCTCACTGGGACTTCTCTTGGTTATCCTGTTATTGCTCTGTGTCATGGAGATCCTGTAACTTTGGGTCTGCAGGACCAGCCCCTTCATGTGGTCCAGCAGATCCTCTTTTTTTCTTCCCTGAAGTTCATATGCATCTAACATACCTAGTGTGGGCCATGAGGTGAGCAGCATGGGTCCAACATGACCTCCCCACCACAGATCTAAAACAAAGAGGCCTAACAGCCTTGGAAAAACAATCTCCCACCCTGTGAGTACAAATAAATCCTTTCTGGTTGTATCAAGAGTATATTATAATGAGCACAAAGCTCACTCAGCAAGCTTCACCCAACTTTCTTGGTAGAAAAGAGCCTTGTTCTTTGCTACAACCTGTGTCTCCAGGGAGTTTGACTATCTTGATTACCACAAGAAACATGCTTGGATAAAAATCATCACACTTTTTTATGTCATGTGATAAAAAAATTATAAATTAAAGAACTATACACATTGAATATAGTTTTTTTCTTGCTGAAATAGCTCTTTAACATGAGTGACTTAGTGAGAAATGATGAATTTGAACCTTTAACTTTCATATCCTTTCCTTTCCATTGTAGCATAATTGTACAAAACATTATGAGTCTAGAGTAAAATATAATTACTAAACACATCACAATGCTGCTGTTTAATCAAAACACTTTGTGTATTTTAAAATTATAGATCCTTCTAGAAAAGCCATATGTGTGCTCATAAAATCACAGCCTTCATAAAGTACAAGCGTGATTTCATAGACTGTTCTAGACTCTACTAAACTTAATGTTGCTGATGTCATCTTTATTTTTAAGTTATTTATTTATTTATTTATTATTTTGTGTGTATATGCATAGGGGTTACACAAATGTCACAGGGCACCCTTGGATGTTAGTGGTCAATTCTGGAGTATTTTCTCTTCTTGCACCATGTGGGTTCTGAAAATCCAACTCACATTGTCAGGGTCAGCTGTTAGTGCCTTTGACACTGAACTGTCTTGCTGGCTCTAAGTTCAGTTATTTATCTAGTAGTTTTTTTTTTCTTTTCACTGACCAGTTCCCCATTAACTCTTCAACAGTTTCATGAAATCATATTTTCTCAGAGTCTATGAAAAGTAATTATTGTATAGACTGAGAGAAAGTACTATGAATTTAAAATATATTTTGTTGGGTATCTTTTATTTTTTAATTGTTTAATTATTTTTTAATTATGTGTAAGAGTGTGTGTATATATTTGTGTTTCCTTGAGTAGGTTTGTGCACTTGAGTACAGATGACCTTGGAGACTAGAAGTATCCATAGCACTTGAGTTATAGGCAGTTGTGAACAGCCTGTCATGAGTGCTAAGAACCAAACTCAGGTCCCCTTCAAGAGCAATTATTCATGTTTAATCACTGATACATGTCCCCAAGTCCACTTTTTAATGAAGACTTAAAATAAAAAAGCTGCATTAGTGTTCTAACATCTGCAAGTGCTTATATTTAAATCTAATAACCTTCAACAATTTTTACAGACTGAAAACTTGCATAGGTTGCTGAGTGTGCTCTAAATGTATAATTATTGCCTTGAATTATCAAAGGATTATCTGTCTTAGTAAAGTTTCAAAAAATACAAGAATGTTCTCTGTGTATTATAGAAATGTCTGATACCCTGAGGATCATATGCTGGAAGCTTGGTGCCCGGTGTACCACTGTGAAGAGATGTTCAAATCCTCTCTGAGATGAGACACAATTGGAGAAGATAAGATCCTAAAGGGAGATTAATGTCTTTGTCTTGTGAATACAGTCTTTAAAGCTGCTACAAGCAAGTTGTTCCAAGGAAGCCTAGTGTCTCCTATCAGTCTAAGTCTTCCTTGCACAAAAACATGCTCATTTGTTACCCATCTCTCTTCTCCTCTGTTTCTTTAGATGTGGCATAGACAAGGGATGCTTTATCAGCATGTCAGTACCATCCTGTTTAGACTCTAGAATTATTGCATCTTCATTTCATAAGTAAATCACCCCTTGATTATTTTGTGTTAGTAACAGATAACAGACTAAGGTAGAAGGGATGCCTACTTCTACCTTAGAGAGAAATTACTTCAAAAATCAAACTGAAATCATACAGAGGAAATGTGAAAGTCCTTGAAGTTACAGAGTATGGTCTTTAAAATAGTTAAAACTTATAAACCCAGTGTATACTCTGAATAAACATTGCTTGAGCAGCCAACATGATACTTGCCAAGGGTTATAGTTACCTGGAAACACATTATAAAAATTAAAGAAAAAATTATACTTTTCAAAAAGTGTAATTTATATTAGGTACCAAAATATAAGAAAAAATACTCTTAAATACATATACTAAGCACACAATGAAAAGAAATATAGTATATGTATAGATACAATGACACAATTTTATTAATATGTCTTTAGAAATTGATAACTATCTACTTGGCAATACCTGGTTAAAAAATTGTCATCAGAATCCTTATTTGGAGTAGCTATTTGAAACACTAATTTATAAAATCTGGGTAAAAATGGGAATGAAAGATGAAGACGTGTGGATTTCTGTAGAAAGTTTGGTAGATTTAGAACAGGGGCACTTAAACATTTCTTTCTGAGAGCCTACAATATTTCTCTGTAGCACGAAATGAATTTCTTCTGAAGTAACTGTCCCTTATGTTGAGATGTAATGTCTTTTGACTAAATGCCATTATTTAAAGTTTTAAAATATTTGAGTAAAAATAATACATAATAATATGACTTGTTTTGATTTAAGAAAAAATATTATGTTCTGTAGCTTTAATTTTAAAGCATACTTATTTTGAGTTATCTTATTACCATTTTAAACACATGAAAACTTACGTTGGAACATTTTAGTGAAATTTAAGATAAATGTGTGCTTGAGTTCAGTAAATCTCATCTAATCTCTGATACATTAGATGCCAGTTTATTGAAAGCTATCAAAAAAAAGAGAGAGAGAGAGAGAAGAAGGTAAATGATTCTGTATCTATCACTGAAAGTATGCCACATTGTGACCTTTACAAAATGGAGTCTGGACATTGAACTCAGACCTTCAAGCTTGTGTAATATTTTACCAAAGAGTCCAACTTTCCAGCTCTCCAATTTTTTTAATTCCACCTATTTTTATGTTTAATAATACTACTCTCCCTCAAAAGTTATTATATTAATACTGGGGGAATTGTACTTTGTAACACATTAAGGAAATCTGTGCTTTAGAAATTAAGACCCATGGCAGTCAATTCCCATGGTCTTTGCTTTGTGGATGGGAGGTGTCACCTTCCCATTGAGCACAGTGGATTGTTCTACAAATACTGAGGACATCTTTACTGGACAGAAGAAAATAAGAGTGAGCAAGAGATACTGACAGACTCTTTTAAAATTTCCACATTATGATGTAGTTTTAATATAAAATATATGGAAACATTATTTTCCATTTCTGTAGCTTTTACTAATGTAAGAGCAAAGTGAATCTGTAAACCCCACAGGTCTAAGGATAAGGTAACTTCCTGGAACTCTGGGAGTTGTAGTTCTTGAGAAATAACAAGATTTTACTTCCCTAAACAAGTTTGTTTGAATCAACTAAGCAGTCTTAGTTCCTGAGTGACTGGATTCTTACTCAGAAAGTCCTGACTTGAATCTACATCCTAAAATATACCACCTACTCTTCTAGAAGTTACAGAGTTTCATGCTTAATATTGGGGTCTTTGGTCAATTGGGAATTGATTTTTGAACCAGATGAGAGATAATGGTCGTGTCATTTTTGACATATAGATATCCAGTTTTCCAACACCATTTGTTAAAGATGCTATATTTTATCCAAAATGATGTCAGCATCTTTATAAAATAAAGTTCTAGTGGATGACCAACAGCAATATCAATAGGCTGTATTATTTTTGGGAGCTCCAGGACACCTCTGAACTAGAGGTTGAGGTGAGGTAAAGCATCTCATACCTAGCACTGAGTTTTTTATTTAGCAGTTTATGTCTTCAGAGATAACCATAATCCCTTGTGTAGGGGTAATACCAGTTAAATTCTTTTATATGTAATGCAAAAAAATGTGTGTGCATGTGTGTGTTTGTGCATGTGTGTGTGTATGCCAGAAACTTATGAAATCATAGGTTTCCATATGGCCTTTTCAAACATGCTCATAGTTAGTCATACCCCCCAAACTCTCCCACTTGCCTATCATTGTGTCTTTCTCCTCACATATACTACCCTCCCCTATAATCTTTCCCCCTTCCTATCACCTGTGTTCCACTGTCCTCCTTGCATTAAGATCTTCCTTCCCTCTTCACCAATGGTGCCTAGATGTCTGGATTATAATATTCAATATGAACTCCATTAAACTAATAAATAATCTGCATATGAATATATGAAGTATGAATAAGGGCATATGACATTTCTTAGTCTGAGTAACCACAAAACAGACTACATGTCTGATACTGCAAATCTGTCAAAAATTCATGGTTCGAGAGTGAGCTTAGGCCCCAGCATTAAACTATGACTATCATAGTATCAAAATACCCTCTAAATTCTTATGGAGTGAACCTATAGCTTAGTGCTGCTCTTCATTCTCACCAGAGATGTTTTCTGGTGCAACAGATGGTGGGTAATGCACAAAATCACAAGTGGCCAAACTGCAAAGAATAAATGACTGAGAAATACTCAGCCTGTACATGGGACTTCTATATCACATTCCCTCCACAAGGATCAGGGACCGCTGTGAAGGAGGGGATAGAAAGACTGTAGGAGCAAGAAATCAGAGAGGACAGTAGCCAAAGAGCATCTTCTGGACATTCCAGAACCTGTGCAATCATAAACACACAAGAGCATTTGTTGCCAGGCAATATTGTCATAGGGTTGGAAGGGGTTCTTGAGTCCCCATTGCAGACTGAGGAACTATGGTCAGTTGGCAGTTTCTGGAGAACAGAATGTCAGTTTTCTTTAAGACATGGTTGCTGGTTGGTCCAATACACTCCAAGAGATCACTTTACATCCTGAAGAATATGGATAGTACAAATCTAAGTTAATATTTACAAAGAAGTTAGAGAGGAACTCTGACAGAAGGTAAGGGCACAGGTTTGTGGTAAATATGATCAAAATACATAGTATGAATTTGTCAAAGAACTAATAAAATATTTTTAAATTAAGCTATCAAAGATAGTGATTATGGCTATATTCATTTATAGCAAGAGGTAATCAAAAATCTTGCCATTGTTTGAACAATATCAGAGTGAAGAAAGAAACTAAATTTCAAGGTGCCATTGAGAACTAAAATATTTGGAATCTGTTTCTTTTGTCAGGGTAAAACTCCACATTTGTTATCAGTAGGATTCTCATAAATTATAGAAGGAATAACTTCATGTAATATGAAGTCGATAATTCCAGGTGACTTAATATTAGTCATGGTTTACACGCAACCAATTCAAGAAAATTTCACAAGGGCTTGTCTTTTATGTGCCCCTTCCCTATTACGTACATAAAAGTAGATTTAAACCTCCAGAAATAAATGTAGTTAAGAGAACCCTGTTTAGGGGTCTGTTGTATATGAATGGATCACCAACAAATATTAAGCATATATACATATATAGATACATAGATGACATATATATATTATATATGCAATATATAACAACTCAAACTGTAATATAGCACAAATGACTGATTATACACTAAAGAAAGGAAGAAATGACATGTGATCTCATATTCTAAACTTTACTTCTAACACAATATTTATGGACAATCTTATACACGACATAGAAAAACTTGTCAGACATAAAGGATCAAATAAATCTGACATTCTCTATTTACAGATAAAAAAGAAAGAGTCTGGATATCACACCTTCACTGAAGAAGCTTCTCTTTTAGGTGAACACTAGTATTCTTGAAGGAAACTTAGGAAGCACAGGAAACACACAGGTGTCATTGTTACTACTGAAGTGATCTGAGTATAACTTGGGCAAAAATACACATGCTGTCCAGTCAGATAAATGTATGAATAAGAGGGGTTTACTGGTAGATATCAACGTATTTCAAGCCCCAGTAAAGAAAATGGACTTGATCAGCAATGTAAATAAATACATTAATCTACACTGATTCTTTATTCAGGATGGGGAAATAATAGAGTTGTTTTCAGTAGCTGATTTTGTGCAGACAGGCAACTGGAAAGATTATTTAATGGTTTTTCAATGCTGTTATAAATGATGTGACGTACACTGTAAGAAGGCAGTAGTTAGTGGGAAGGCAGAATCCTCATAAATAGGGAAGTAAGTATATGGAAATAAAAGTCAGAGTGTTGAGAATAGAGAAATGATACACTAGTGTCCAACACTTATCAATTGTAATACACGCTCTAGGCAATAATTAATTGCATACATTATTTTGTTTTAGAAGAACAGACATAGATTCAATGGCTTTGGATTTTCCATGCTTGTGAACAAACAGTATAACCGGGGAAAGGAGCGAAAAAGAGGGCTAGCTTTGAGACAAGAGAAAGCCGAAGGGTTTCCTGAAAACAAACAGTAATGCTGAACATGTATCTGATGACATTCATCAGGGGCGGGGGGGGGAGAGCACTTTCTATAAACCCTACTACACTGAGAAGCTGGAAATAGAGTGACTTGTAAAAATGCAAATCCTGGAAGAGTCACATATTTCACTCTTAACAAATAATTTAAATGTGCTAGAGAAGTAGCTCAGGTTTTTAACTACTACCTGGCATTCTAAAAATCTCTAGTTCTGTCTCAGTCCTTTATTTAAAAAAAGTAATGTGTCTACTAATCATGGTGTGTTTAGTTGCTCTAGACAATAGTGACAGTTCTACTAGAAATATTACTTTGGGAAATACTAACATACATTTCGACATTTAAAAGAACTTAAATTTAATGGGAATCTTATACTAGTATGATTATGTTTCATAAATTGGTCATAATGTTCAAAATAAAAAGGAAGTGCACAGATCTAAAAAATTATTAGTAGTGTTTAAAAGTCCTGGGCATATTCTTATTTGTTTTTAATTTTCATAGATAAATATATATAGTAAACACTAACAGATGCCAATTAGTATAATTGAGTGTTCAGAAAAATAAAATTAATGCCTATATTACTCAAAATGAATTCACTCAAATGTTTCATTAGCTTGCTAATGTAATATTAATGAGTGGAATAACTAAATTGTGCTGGTCTCACCACTGTGAGCCGGAAAGCTAATAATGAAACTCTCTTCTTCCTCCACCTCATTCCCAGGCAGATTTTCTGCTAGATTCTCAATCACAGATCACAAAAGAACAATGTGGGTTACTTTGAAAATTAATTAGACATGTTCCTGGAAGCCACTAGAACAACTGCTCTCCCTCTGAGTTCATGAAGCTGCTTAATTTGCTCCTGTGTTTCCATTCAGAGAAGCTGGCAACACCACAATGTCAGCACAGCATGCGGGGACAGGAAGCCAAATCTCTCACCCAATCGTTTCCCCTTTGTGCTGTGCCTCTCTTAAAGGCCATGCAAACAACTTTTGACTTCTGTGCTGGCATAGCTGGGGCCCTCTTCCTATATTCATCCTGAAGAATGACTTGGGGAAATGCTCATCAATCTTTGAAGTCCTAGGTATACTTAACAACCTCCATTCGAAATCTAGTTGAAGTGCTTCTCTGCCCACAGACAGATTTTAATGTTGATTTATTCACTGCTTGAAAACCCAGTGAGTTAGTTATTGTTGACTTCATTTAACGTAAGACGTGTATTTGACATCTTTGAAATGAAAGCATATAGGATAAGTATCAGATTAAATTTGAACCCTGTATATTTTGTAACTACAAGAATGGCCCTAGGGTAACTCCACTCTACTCTCCTTTTAATCCTGACACAAGTATACATCTTGGTAATTTCCCTACTTGAGCAATTTATACCTCTAAACAGTGTGTGATTCTGCTTAATGTCTACTGTTACCTCTCGCAAGGATTAAGTTGGATCCAAAATTCCATTTTCATACTCAAGAAAAAAAATAACACTGAATATCTGAGTGAAATGATGCTAATTTCTCAATGTTACACAACACCTGGGCCCATCTGTGAGGAGGGCATTGTGCCATGCAGAAGGTAGCAGTCAATTTCAGCAGTGTGTAGGTGCCAGTGTGTGGAATATCTGAGCGATAGCCTGTGGAATTCATCAAATAGCTGATCTTTTGTAAGAAAATCCTCTCGAGAGCGAGCAATGCCAAATGAGGGCCAAATGCTTCATTACAGGGCTTCGCAGCTGCTGCTGCTCCTGGGCATGTGTAACATCAAAGAACGTTTCCCTCCTTATACCTGCTTCCAATCTCCCCCAAAGCCAGTAACTTTACATAAGAAAAAAAAATAGCTGAGTTTTCAAAAACAAAGACACTTCTGTTTGCTGTATCATGTAAATATTTCTTTAGATTTCTCATTTAATAATTTGGGGAAATGTCAGATTTAACAATTAGTGATAATAGCTTTATTAACACAGTAATAATTTATAGGTTCATTAGGAAGTTCCTAAAGGACAGAGCATGAATGTTGCATATGTGTCTGAGTGTGTCTGTGTCAGCTTGTATGAAGACTTTCAGACTGTCACTATTGCACACAAAAGTATGAATGATATCAAGTTTTTGGGGCAGACTTTCATAGGTAAAGTGTTACAGGTCATTAGCAAATTAAGGCTAACTGAGGCATAAATATTATGAATGTGAATAGTGTTGCTGTAAATTCAACTGATTTAATTCTAACAGCAACCAACTATACTGGTGGTATATACAATATCCACTGCATGAGACACAGTTACAGAAAGGGATGAAGACATTGTTTCTGGAAATTATACTAGGTAGATACTTTAGCACTTGCTGTTGTGAAATGTAACAATGGATTTTAATGTTTTCTGTGTTTGAAGCACATGGAAACTTTTATTAATGATTTCTGGGCTTCAGCTTCATAAAACGTACTTCATTTCTAAAAATTTGAAATTATTATGACATTTCCTGGTAAGGAGAGTTGAATTCGGGGTTGAAGGATATATAATAAAGTGAATTTTATATATAAACAATGATCAGCCTGCACAAACTTGGGTTTTTATGGTAGATTTTGACTGTTGTGTTTATGTCAGAGATAAACATACTTGCTAGGTATGAGGAGGCCCTGTGTTCACTTTCCTAAAAACAGAAAGAAGCTGGGTAGGGTGAGGTAAGACAGGTCATTTATAAAAATGGCAATTATAAAAATCACACAAGAATAATCCAATTCTTTCCTGGAAACTTATTATTTTTTTATAAAAGAATAAATAGGTTATTGATGTTTCCACTGAGTGGATGTCTTAACAAATTTAAAGCAGTTGAGAGAGTTCTTGGACTTAAGCAGATTGTTTGACACCTTTTAAACTTCATTTTTCTAATCTGAAAATGAAAATGACGTGGTGTTACTGTGACATGTAAGGGAGTCTTTAGAGCACTTCACATTAGGTTTAACATTTGAATAGTGTTAACATCTATTAACTGTTACTATTTCTAATTAACAGTTCAACTTGATCATTATGTAACATTAGAAAAATAATATGTTGAGTTATTTTATTTTTATTTAGAAGTTAATTCTATGTTTCTTGTTAATTTTTTGGAAAATGAGGAAATGTAGAAGTGAAAACCAAAAAACGTGAAGAGTAAAACAATTGTTTTATGCCACCAGTTTTCTTTTGTGTGTATTCTATGCTGGTTACTCTTCCTTCCCTGTAACTTTCAGAACTGATTTGAACACAAGTTCATATATTGGTCAAATACATAATTCCTGCACAGAGAAATATAAAATTATAATTCATGTTTTTGAGATATAATTTATCACCTCTGTTGACTTTTATAATCTACTTTTTAATTTTTACACAAGGTAACAATTGAGTGGCATTCTAAAATTGTACCAAAATAAAACTAGATCTATAAACTCATTCATCAATATAATCATTTATTGGTTAATTAAAAAGAATAAACTAATCAAAGATAAGTTTCCAGTTGAAAATATAGTCAGTAAGTATAGAATCACAATACAAATACTAAAATGATTCCTACTAAAATGCCATAGGGAAAATTAAAACAGCACTTTAGTTCCAATTACATCTTCATCTGGCTGAAAACTAGCACTTCTTATGGTTGATATCATGGGACTTATTGAAAGATATCAAACTTGAACAAATTTCCAAATATCTGTGGGGAAAAAACCCACTAAAAGTAAATTTGTTTATTATACAGTCTCAGTATGTGTGTATAAGACTATATATCCCCCAGGAACTGGGATGAAGCAAGGATAAATATGAATTCCCATTTTGATTTATAGGCTTGATTTTAATTGTATATTTTACATCCTTTATAATTAGCTTAATATTAAACATCTAAGTTGCTAAAAAAAATCAAAAAAACTTGTAGCATGCAACTTAGAAGTGTTGAGTTTAGTGGCAGGTGGAGATCACGAAATCCACAGATAATAAAGATGTCAGGGCAAAGTTGCCCCAGCCTCCCTCAGTCCTGCATTTCCTAGATCTGCCATGAAGATCAGGGTGAGTTTTCCCTCCTCTCCATGCACTTGGACAGCTTCCAAGGGAGAAGACAAATGACAAAATGGCAGGTAGCCTGAGGGCAGAGAAAAATAGCAAGCTGATATGAATAATCTATAGACGAATAATCAGGGCCACCTGACCGTGAGGGTCTTGGGGGGAAGCCTGTAAATAACATGTAATTCATACGCTAAGATCTCCCTCCTGACTGGAGAAAATGTGGAAGTCACAAGTATAATCACGAGTGATGGACGTCAATCCATAAAAAAATACTTATTAATTTTTCTTTCAGATGAGACTTCAAGGGAATTAAAAGGTTTCCCATTTTCTTAGGAAGAATTCAAATTCTGGAGATAGAGTTAAGTCATTTTTGACTGGGTGCTAGACATGCTCTGTAGCTAATTACAAATAAATTTTAGCCTTTTCCCCACAATCATATTTTTACAACTCCTGAAATACACAGATTTTAAGGAACAATCCTTTCTCCTATAAAACTAAAATATAATTGATGCAAAGACTACCAAAATGAACAATTGAAAACACATACAAATTAAATGCATACAAGTAGAAATTACGAGTATCAATTAATAGGGAACCCTCTAGAATTCAGAAGACATGGTAAACAGGGACATTTATATTGAGAAATATATTATTGAAAAGAAAAGACAAGGCAGGCTGTTTTCAGCATTCATAGCTTGCAGAATCATCATGAGGCATCAGAGGTTTAACAGGGATTTATAAAAACCCAGAATAAAATTAGAGTTTGAAACTAAATAATGGGATAGAAGTAAGATATAGATATTAAAATAAGTCTATACAACAAGAGAAAATGAGGCCATTTTATAATAAAAGAGAAAATGAATTTAGGTTTTCTGATTGAAAGATATTTTGAGGTTTTGAC
>CABHPQ010164572.1:35163-48401 GCA_902168405.1 Peromyscus aztecus | reverse complement strand
TCAGAGATCAGGCCTCAGTTTCAGTTTCCTGAGACTGAGCAAGCAGTTTCTTTAAGAACCATGAACCGTAGACAATCAATCTTCAACACCCCTGACAGCAGGGATGAGGGAAATAGTATGTACCATCCCTGGGCCATCCCTTACAGTGTCTCAAGGCAATGACCAGAGACAAATCCTCTATCCCGCCTTGGAACTTGACCAAACTTGCCCAAAGATGGTAAAGCTGTAGCTCTAGTCAGCCCCTGCTAGCCCTAGCCAATTAGAAATGTACTAACATAGTTGCCACTTACGTAAGCCAATCATAGATAGGATGACCTAACTGCTTCTAGAATTCCTTTAGCTGTGCATAAAAGGAGTCTGGGAGCTTCTCTCAGGTCGCCATTTTGCCTTTGTGTCAGATGTGTGGTCTCAGCATGCTGGAACTCTTACTCTTGAGATAATAAACACTTGCTAATTGCATACGTGTCCAGTGGTCTTTTGTGGGACTTCTTGTGGACCCTAACAGTATGTATGGAAAACACGTGCATGCTTGGTGCCCATGAAAATCAGAAGAGGGTGTTGGATCCCCTGGAACTGGAATTACGTACCGTTGTGAGCTGCCATGGGCAGTGGATATCAAACCCAGGTCCAGCCAGTGCTCTTAAGCCCAGAGCCTTCTCTCCAGCCCCCACACTACTTTTCCAAGGACCATTCTGCTTCTCCATTGTTTCTCCCTGTCTAACTCTGTGCCTCTCTGAGTCCGGTTTTATCTCGGGAAGATGAATGAGCCCTCTCAGAGGTGTTAGGAGGGTTAAGATGATGCTGGTGCCCAGGATAAGGAAGTGCTAGCCTCAGCCCTACTTGACTGAGGGTCCCCAGTAAGAAGAAATGCCACCAGGGTGATGTCACCAGCAACACTTCGGTGAACAGACACTTACGGGGGCACCATTATTAGGGCTACAGAGACAAAGGCAAGCATAAAGCAAGAGCCCATACTGTCACGATCAGGCCAGGGCCCTCTGGAACCTGAGTGGGAATGTCTTACACAGACATCTAGAGCCTGACCCCAGGGACCCAGGGCACCTTACACAAATTGCCAGTCTCAAGAAGAACGACTCTCACTGTGAAATTTACCACTCAACAAGACAGTGAGAGGGCTGCCTGTCCCCCAGATACCGGGGTGCACAGTAGTCCTTGGATGATAAGAATGGGGACTCTCCCCCTCAGTTGCTATGAAAGTACTTACACCCCTCTCTGTGGTGCTGGGGCCCCTCTCAGTGAAGCAATGCCCTCTCGGGACTTAGCCATCGCCTTCATGTAATGTATTTCGATACATTCTCTCCCGTCCATTTGTGTCTTGGTAAATTCCTTCACTGCCCAAGTCATCAGTCTTTTCTAAGCTGTTTCATATGACCGTGACCACACTACTTGGCTTGATGGTCTGAAAGTGACTCTGGTACCATTTGCCTGAGCCAATCAAATTTTGGAAATGTAAGAGTGGACTGGAAGGAACTTTGGAACCAAGCTGGAGCCCTCAACACAGGAAGTTTCAAATGACCGAGATGGTGCTGAGGACAGAGGACCTCCCTTGTCTCCCAAGGGCTCTGGCATTTTAACACCCCAGTTGGTGGTGCTGTTTGGGGGCGCTTAGGAGATGTGGCCCTGATGAGAAAGTGTGTCCCTGAAAGTGGCCTTTGAGAGTTTAAAGACTCTCTCCACCACTAGTTCTCTGTTTCTTGTTGCAGTTCAAGATGTGAGCAAGCCCTCGGCTTCCAGTGCCTGCCACTATGCCTGCCCCCTACTGTCAAGATTCCTGCCATGACGGACTCTTACCCTCTGGAACTGTAAGCCTTCCTTCCATAAGCTAACTTGGTCACGGTGTTTTACCACAGCAATAGAGGTAACTAACACACCATCTGTGCACAAGGCGATGGTTCCCCACCACCCCAAGGAAGCTGGGAGAAAGGATAAGAGCTGTATACATACGAGGGTCACGGATAGCGTTGTCTTAAGACACAGCCTGAAGGCCTGTGCATCCTAGAACCTGGTCCCTGCTTCCTGCCCCCAAGTCCCGGCTGTCTTTTACCCTCCTCCTCTGACCCACAGCCCTGTTTGCCCAGGAGCGAAGCTCAGGAACCTTGTGCTGGTCACGTGTCTCCAGCTCTCAGTCCTGCCGTCGTCTGAGACTTTCAGGCCATGGAGAGGCACCTCAGGCCTCATCTCTCTAAAAGTTCTCCTCTCAAGTGACTTTCCCTGTTCAGTCTTTTCCTGATGGTGCTGGGGATCGAACCCAGGGTCCTGTACATGCTCGGCAAGAACTCTACTCCCGAACCATACCCCAGCTTCCACTGGTCCGTCTTACTCTCCTTCCTTTTAAGGGTTTATTGTAACAACCTGAGAACACCAGGCAGTCTTGCTTCTCAGACATCTTTCTTGTTTGAGATGCACAGGGAAGGACAAGATAAACCCCAGCTCAGCTTAGTGGGTGTTTCTTAGCAGTGGAGAACTTCACCCCACTTCCTAAAGTGTTTGCCAGTGAGGTTGTCAGCCCAGGTGTGAGGGTGGGAGGCTCAAGGTGGGTATATTCCCCAGATCGCAATACCTGAGGGATGGTAGGCCTTCTGGAAGCTTCCTCAGGGCAGGAGAAGGAAAGCCAAGCAGTTGTCTGGACAGATTTCTACTTATAACCGAAAGAAGGCTCTAGGCTCCAGAGGGCCTTTTTTTCTCAGCCTCCAGGACTAGATGGGGCAGGTGGAGGAAGGCACCTTGGGAGA
The DNA here is from genome assembly GCA_902168405.1 of Peromyscus aztecus. Lineage (NCBI taxonomy): Eukaryota > Metazoa > Chordata > Mammalia > Rodentia > Cricetidae > Peromyscus > Peromyscus aztecus. The sequence goes on along the minus strand of CABHPQ010164572.1, from coordinate 45,648 downwards.
CTCACTTCCTCCTGCATTCCTGGCTGAATAGGCATTCCCGTCCCAGAAGGGGTCCAGGTGCCATTCCCAAATGGCTCCCGGTAGGCAGAGGAAGTAGGGAAGTTGCAAGAGACCTTCCTTCCTGTCTGCAGCCCCTGACACTGACCCTGAGCCGCCGAGGGCAGCTGGGTTTCAGAGGCCTCAAGTAACACCCCATAACCGGAGCAGAGCACGAGCCTTTCCCCAGAGCCTTTAGCAGCTGAGTGGGTCAACTGGAATCTGGGCCCTGCCCAGGCTGCTGCCTTCTGCATTATTGATGTGCCGCCTGGCCACGAGGATGAATAATTCACCAGGACAAGGAAATAGGAGGTTCACCAACTGGAGGCATCCCGGCTCCTCCCCACCCTTCCCTGGCTTTGGGTTTACTTTTCTTGTCTTAATGGGTCTATCTAAACCTCAGGTTTTTCTTCCCACCTATGGGGGAGGCATGGGCATGGCCTCCTACGCTTGAAATTGGTCCAACCCAGGATGGAGCTGCCAGCCACCTGGACACACGGAGCCTCACCTCTCTGAGCCTCCGAGCCTCGGGGCTATATTGGAGACTATGCTATCATGTGGATGAGTGGGGCATCCCCTGCCCTGGAGCCCCTGGTTGTGAAATGTGCTGCCCATGTTGTTTATAATTAATGCTGGTTCCCGTCAGTGTCACCAAGGGCTTGGAAAGGGGGACACGCTGGACAGCTCAGTGCTTCAGGAGAGTGGTTGCCTCTGAGAGTGGGGAGCCCAAGCCAGGGAGTCTTTGGGTGGGGTGGGCAGGAAGGATCAAAGGGCAGACACTGGAAAGTTATAGAATCATCCAGATTCCTGCAGTGATTTCTCCTCCCTGATCAGAGTTTCTGAAGTCTAGTCTCCGGGGCTTCCCTGTAGGCTGGAAAGACATTGCCATGGAGCTACTGCAGGAGGATAACAGTGGATCTGGCTAGCTCAGTCCTCATGCATTGAAGACCCTAAGCTCAGTTCTGGTCAGCAGAACATATTACTGAAGGCAATAGAATGCCTGACTCTAAGGCCAAACTCACCTGTACAAGAAACGGTGGCGGCGTTTCCTTACAGTCTAACTTAATTGTCCCCATTCTACCAGGTGGATGCTTTCATCAGATCCCTGAGGGTCACAGCAGGGTCACAGCAGGCTAAGGCGGAAATGATTTGGCCCTTTCGTTTGTCACCGAGATCTCTCCATTCCATTGTCCTGAATACCTGTGATGGTCCTGAGTTTTCTGTCCCTGGTGTGGAATATTATTTTAACTCTGTAAAGATGTGCTCCATTTGTTCCTGCTGTGGAACATTACTTTAACTATGAAAAGGTGTGCTACATTTGTTCCTGCTGTGGACTATTTAACTAGAAAAGGTGTGCTACATTTGTTTCTGCTGCCTTTGTTAAGGATGTAAAGATGTGTTACAGTCATTTCACTTTGCCTGCTCAGGCTGATTGGTCTAATAAAAAACTGAGGGACCAATAGCAGGAGAAAGGACAGGCAGGGCTGGCAGGCAGAGAGGATAAGGAGGAGAAATCTAGGTTCCAGAAGAACGAGAGAAAAGAGGAGGAGGAGAGAACGAGGGAGAAAGAGAGGGACACGCCCCGGGCCAGAAGCCAGGCCGCCTCCAGCCATGGAGAAGCAGTGAGAGAGAGATACCCAGAAGGAAGGAAGGTGAAAAGGCCCGAGACAAGCCGCAGATGAAGAGAAACGGGTGAAGGTATAAGAGCTAGCAAGAAGCGAGCATACGCTAAGGCCAAGAATTCATAACTAATAATAAGTCTCTGTGTCATGATTTGGAAGCTGGTTAGTGGCCTAAAAGGAAGCCGGGTACAAGTCTCCAAACTGCTGTTCTGCCCTCTCCAGCTCAGGGACGATTTAGTTAAATCCATTAGGAAACACATTTGGCTGAGCACACACAGGCCTTCCAAGCACTGGTGTACTCAGGATAGGATTGCCTTGTGCTCACTTAACAAGAAGGCCATGGTCAGGTGCATGGCTCGGTGGTAGGGAACTTCAGACCCAGCCTTAGGTTTGATCCCTGGTACTGAAAAGGGAAAGAAAGAAAAGGTCCAGACACGGGCAGTTCAGGCAGGTTCAAGGCCTCCACGATGTCATCATTCATGTCCCAGGCATTTGTCTAGCTACAGACTACCTCGTGGCCACGGGATGGCTGCCACAGTTCCAGCCATTGCACGCATCAAGGAGGAAGAAAGGGGGAAGGCATACGGGCATGTGGCAGCGGAGTGGGTGGCTTTTGAAGAGCTTTCCTAGAGGTGCCAACTTCTGCTTTATGTTCTCTGACCAGGAGATGCCACGGCACCAACCCTAGTTGTGAATCAGTCACCGAGAGAAGAGTTGCTAAGTGTCTCCTGTGTGACAGCCTGTGCTGAGCTTCCAAACTTACATTCCAGTGTTTAGAGGGACAGACAGATGGACACATACTCACAGTGTGTGGGGGGGAATGTTAGGAAGCATCTATGAACATGTGTTCTGGGGGACCACCTGATGATCAGCGACCTGAGGAAGATGCTTATATCATCCTGGTGTGTGGAAGGGCAGGTGTCCAGTCAGAGCCAGGCCAAAGGTCAAGGTCCAGTCAGAGCCAGGCCAAAGGTCAGGGTCCGGTTGGGCCAGTGTGGGGTGCTCCTGTAGCCATGTAGGGCCCTGGCTCATGCCCGTTCAGTGGTGCAGCCTGGTGTAGGTGGGGGGATGACAGGGTGGGCTGAGTGACTGCTGACATGCTGTGATAAACGCCATTGGAAGGAGAAGGGACCGTGAGGGCCCCAGCAGCCCTGTCCTATAGAAAAGGGCTTTGTCACTCAATAAAACACTCTAGATTAAACAAGTTGAGCAAGTGGCCAGAATGGTGAAGACTTCTCTGAGCCTTTAGTGGGCTGATGGGCCAGAGACTTTCCAAGGTGAGAGAATAGTCAGTATTCCCCAGTTCGTGGGAAGCTGAGCTTTCTTTGAGAGGCATTTCCCCCCAAAACCTATTTTAGATTTGCTATCCCAAGTATTTCTCTATTTTATTTAAAAACTCTTTGTAAACACTCTTTATTTATATATTTGAGACTCCCTTATATGGATTAGGTTGAACTCAATGCCCCCTGCTTCGGCTAATTGCTGGGATCATATCCTTTTAAAATGGCTGAATGTACTGTGTGAACCATACCTGTTTACTGACCTGCCTTTCCCCACATTGCTGGGCATCCCCATGTCTAGCCTTGTTCTCCCCACTTGTTTTCCAGTCTACAGGTTAAACACCAGGCTGTAAACTCTGAAGGCACTTCAGGGCATCTCCTGCTGTTCACACCTGAGTTCTGTGCTCTTCTGGGCAGGTGATGACATCCAGAGCCTAGCTTCCCACAGGGGCAGCTGATCTAGTCACTGTGGCAACCTAGGAGTCAGGAAGGGGGAAGCTGCTCTTGGATGGGGCTGGAAGCCCACACCAGGCAGCCAGGAGCCTGGCGCTGAGGTTGTCTAGACCAGACTGTTGGGGATCCCCTGGGAATGATAGCTGTCATTTTCCTCATGACTCTAGAGAGTGCCAGGCAACCAGAGTCTCAGTTAGAAACCTTATTCTTCCCTGAGTATGCCTGTTGGGGCGAAGGTCAGGCTGGGATGCTGAGTGGTTGGGGCTGAGTAGCCTTCACTCCCACTCAGGGCATGGGTACCCTTGGTCCCTAAGGGTCTGCCCTGCCCCCTGCATTTTTCACTGCATGGAGATCTTCTTCTAGAAATAGTTCAATCTGGTTTAAATTCTAGGTTTCTTCAGGAATTTGTAACAGGGATCCCCTTTTGCACAGTCGACTGTCAGAAGTTTCTGGGTGAGAGGAGACCTTGGTGTTCTTGGGACATTTCTGGGAATGTAGCTAGCAGGGGACCGGTGTCCCAGAGGTCCGTGTCTGGTGGTTCAGCCCTTACCCTGACTCTCAGATAGCTGTCCAATTCTGTACAAAGGTGGGACTGGGGGGGGCAGCTCAGACGCTTGTCTATTGTGTGTGGGTTTCAGGGTTCCATTCCAGCACCTCACAATGAAAACCAAACAAAACCAATGCAAGTTCCATGCACCAGGCTACTGGCTGCAGTCACGTGGGGTGGGCTTGGCCTGGAAGGGGCGAGGAAGCCAGCCTTTGGGTTTTTTGTTTCGAGACAGGGTTTCTCTGTGTAGCCCTGGCTGTCCTGGAACTCACTCTGTAGACCAGGTTTGTAGCTCAGAGATCTGCCTGCCTCTGCCTCTGCTGAGATTAAAGGTACGTACCACTATGCCCAGCCTTTTATTTTTATTTTTATTTTTATTATATCTTGTTGAAGCCTTTGGGTTTTTATTCCAAATACATCACATCATCAGAAACTTACAGCAAGCCTACATTACTTTTATAATTCATAATTTAATTTAAGAAATAAGAATGTATGAGGGAGGAAGAATTATTCCCCATGATCCATTAGCTGAGGCAATCAATGTGAATATCTGAGCATTTGTCTGCAGGCTTTTAAAAGGGGGTTTGTTTTGAATATATAGTGAGAGCCACTTTTCAACAGGGCTTGGCTAAGTGCTCTCTGGCCGCTGGACTTCACGGAGCTTTTAAGCCACAGGCCTCTTCTGTCCCTGCAGCCGCCTCCTTCAGATGTTAACCTCACACACTGAAATGCAGGAGGAGTCCTGGGAAGTGAAACAGCCTGGGAGGGGTCAGAGGGGCTGAGTGCCCTGAGCCTGCTCTACCCACTCGGGGGACACTGCAGGGAAGTGCCCTTGTAGCTCACTGCCTGGGCCCACAGGCCCCACCCTCCTGTCCCACGCTGTGGATTTCATGGTCCTGGAACTGTGAGCACCCCGGCTCCTGTCAACAGTTTCCCCTCAGCCCCACTATGTCTTTCTTTGTCTGAACACTGTCCTCTTGCCACCCCAGATGCAGAGGCCCAAGTCTGAATCCCGCCCCCTGGCTGAGGAGCCAGTCCCCAGGACAGGGCTGGGGCAGCAGAGGAGGCTTGCTTTCCCCCAAGTCAGATTCGAGAGACCTGTCAATGTTCACATCACCTTCCTTGACTGGATTCGAATTCACCATGGAAACGCCTCTGGGCCCATCTGTGTGTGTGTTTCCAGAGACTGAGGAGGAAGACCCAACCGGAATGTGGGCAGCATCATCCCTTGGGTGAGGGTCCCTGACTGAATAAAGGGAAGCAAGCAAGCTGAGCACCAGCATGCATCTCTCTCTGCTTCCAGTCCAGCTGCCTCCCCCTCCCCCTGCCACACCTTCCTCCCGCCACAATCATGATGAACGTACTATTAAACTGAGTCACAACCCTTTAGTCCTGAAGTTGCTTTTCTTGGGTATTTTGTAACAACAAAGAGGAAAGCAACTAATGTACCCACCCTTCTGTTGGGGGTTGGGTAGGCGGGTAGGCTGGAAGGCCCTAGGCCTGGCTGGGAGGTGGAGACACTCCCCAGAGAAGGGAACACACAGTTCCAGGCAGGCCAGGCTGTCCTCTAGGGGACCCACGCTGGATGAACTCATGTTTTGATGGTGGCCCGTGGGAGCTGCTCTTGGGATGGTTAAACAGGCAAGAGGTAAACACATGCCAGGGTGACGGAGGAGGGTTTCATCATAAGCACAATACAACGACAGCAGGACAGACTTGGGGACATGGAGTGGGGGGATACTCTCTCTGTACTTGTGGCCTCCGTGATCTGCCTCTCTGGGGCCTGGTTGGGGGGAGGCGACTTTTGTTTCTTCCCTGGTTTCATTTTCCTCGCATCATCAATACAGTGTCACTGCAGCAAACTGGGAGAATTCAAAGGTGCAGGGTAGAGAACGACCCTCGGCCCACTTCCTCCGCCAGACTTCTCACAATCAGAGCCTGAAGCCCTTCCCACCAGAGGAAGCCCTTCCCACCAGTGGCTCCCCCTGCAGACTTGTTTACTGCCGGCTTCTTCCCGCTGCACCCCTAAGTCCCGTGAGAGCAGGGGCCTGTCTGCTGTTTGCGGGAACACACAGTAGGGGCTTTGTTTGTGATATGGCGGTTGATCGGTGAGCGTTTGCGCTCAGGTGTGATCACACAGTTCCTGCCATTTTGAACATTGATTCCTACCCTTCCTACCCCTTTCTCCTTCCCTCTCCTCTCTTCCCCTCTCTCCCTTCCTATGCTGACTAGTTTTAGGTCAGCTTGACACAAGCTAGAGTCACCTGATAGGAAACAGCCTCAACTGAGAAAATGGTACCATAAGATTGGGCTGTAGGCAGGCCTGTAGGGCATTCTCTTTGTTAGGGATTGATGTGGGAGGGACCAGCCCATTGTGGGCGGAGCCACCACTGGGCTGGTGGTCCTGGGTTCTGTAAAACAGGCTGTGCAAACCATGGGAGGCAGAGCAGTAGGTAGCACTTCCCCGTGGCCTCTGCGTCAGCTCCTGCCTCCTCATTCCTACCCTGCTCGAGCTGCTGTCCTTACGGCTTCTGACGATGAACTGTTATGTGGGGATATGAGTGAAGGAAGCCCGCCCTTCCTGTCTCCGTCCGGCACTGCTCTATTGCCGTGAAGAGACATCATGACCAACACAACTTTTACAAAAGAAAGAATTTAACTGGGGGGCCTTGCTTACGGTTCCAGAGGGTTGGTCCATAATCGTCACGGGAGGGGCATGGCTGGACCATGGCAGCACTCACGATGCTGGAGCAGTAGCTGAGAGCGACATCTTGGTCTGCAGGAGAGAGAGACTGGGCCTGTCATGGGCGTTTGAAACCTCAAAGCCCACCTCCACTGACACACTTCCTCCGACAAGGCCACACCTCCTAGTCCTTCTAATCCTTTAAAACATTTCCACTCCCTGGTCACTAAGTATTCAAATATATGAGTCTATGAGGGCCATTTTTATTCAAACCACTATAGCTCCCCAAGTTGCTTTTGGTCATGGCGCTTCATCGTAGCCATAGTAACTCTCCCTCAGACACTTCTTTCTGCCTTGTCTCACTGGGCAGTCACACTGGCCTCAGACCTGCAATCCTCTTGTCTTAGCCTCCCATTTGCTGGTGTTGCAGGTATAGACTGTTAACACCCAGCTTCCTATACTAATTTCTTTTAATTTGTTATATTTACTCCCCACATGATTGTCATTTTGTTGTTTTTTAATTTAAATATTATTAGTGTGTGTGTGTATATAGTGTATGTGCAACACTATATACATGTGGCCATGTGTGTCACAGTGCACATGTGGAGGTCAAAGGACAACTTGGTGGAGTCATTCTCTTCTCTCTCTTCACCTTTTTTTTTTTTTTTTAAGATTTTTTTTATTATATACAGTGTTCTGTCTGTAGGCCAGAGAGAGCACCAGATCTCATTATAGATGGTTGTGAGCCACCATGTGGTTGCTTGGAATTGAACTCAGGACCTCCGGAAGAGCAGTCAATGCTCTTAACCCCTGAGCCATCTCTCCAGCCCTCCACCTTTTTGTAGGTCTCAGGTGGACGGGCTAGTGGGGCCAGGGCTGAGCTATACTGTCAGTCCCTATACTAATTTTACTATCTGAAATGTCACTGGGTTCTTCACCCCAAGTGGGATGGGGCTGAGGTCATGCCCAGGATGGCAGCTTAGGTTCAGGATAGACAGGGAGGGCACAGAGAAGGCTGGTCCCCAAAAGGTGATATTACAGTGAGATGTTACCAAGAACTCCGCTGAGAGGAGCCGAATGAGAGCAGGATGCTGTCAAATCCCTAGTGTGTGTGTGTGTGTGTGTGTGTGTGTGTGTGTGTGTGTGTGTGTCCATCCTTGGGCCCCCGGTAGTTCCGTACATACATCACAGAGGATCACTGGACTTGAGATCTCACAGCTGGTCAGCAGTGGAGTTGAATAGGAGCTGCAGATGCAGTAATAAAAGCGACTGCTTAGGGAAAACATCAAACCAGAAATCTAGGCTGTGTTGTAAAGAGGCTTTCAATTACAAAGGAGCTGTGGAGATGTTTCAGAGAGCTAAGTGCCTGTGCAACTGGGACTCTGTGGAAAGCCTTAGTCTGGGCTGGTGAGGAAATGGAGTTCATCAGACTGACTTCAGGGGCCAGGGCTGGCCAGCTGATTCATTAACTGAGGCAAAGTTCCCAGGGACTTTAAGATGGGGTGACCCTTGTTCTTGTATGACACGTGAAGACGAGGAGGCTGGCTGGCTGGTGTAGTGTGTGGGCTTTGCCCATCTGAACTGCACATCTCTATGGAACACAGGCAATTGTGGAAACATGCAATCGAGGCTGAGTGGACTAAAGTCCCTCAATTATATACATTCATTACCTCATTCAAACAAATATTAATTATGCTTGCTAATTCAGAAAGAACTTTCCACAGCTCTTGGTTTCGTTCTTTCAAGACTACAAATTTCTCAGTGGCTTCAGAGATGGCCACTGAAATGGGCAGGTGCCACCAAGAGGTGACCATGCTCCAGCAGAGAACCCCTGACTTCTAATTTAAGATCCTTAGGTCAGGGGCTGGCGGTGGCTTAGCAATGTCCCTGACCTTGCAGTGACCCAGGTACAAGTCGCTGTGTATAAGTGTTTTGCCTACATGTATGCACGTGCACTATATGGATGTTTGATGTCTGTAGAGGTCAGAAGAAGGCATTGGATCCCCTGGAACTGGAGCTATGGATGGTTGTGAGCCCATGTGGATGCCTGAAACAGAACCTAGATCCTCTACAAGAGTTGCAAGTGCCCTTAACTGCTGAATTACCTCTTCAGCCCCCAAATAAAGAAATACATCTTTAAAAGAAATGCAGATAGGTCTTTCAGCCTCCCCCACCCACCCCTGACACACACACACACACACACACACACACACACACACACACACACAGTCAGGATTCTTCCCCTGTCAACCCCATTGCTGTCTGCCTCCTTTCTGGTCATCTACAGCTATTTGTTACCCAGTCAGAGCTGTATCTGGGCTGGATTTACTTCCACGGGCCACACTATATCTTTGGTTCTTCTTTTGCTTGTGGTTGCTGAACCCAGGGCTTTATGCATGCTAGGCACAGGCTTTTGCATTAAGCTATACCCTAGCCCAATTCTGGTTTTATTTTGGTTTGTTAGGTAAGGTTTTCCATCCTCCTGTCTCAGCCTCCTGAGGGCTGGGTTTCCAGGCTTGTACCACCAAACCCAGTTCCCAACTTTAATGAGAAGCCTTAGTGTTCTCATCCCGGGATTCCTGCTCATGTTCCTAGCAGCTTGGAGCTCAGTCCTGGCCTAATTAGTGGTCCCAAATGGTCCGTTCGAATCAGGGGCAGAGAGTCCTGCCTGCCCAAGGGAGTCCCTGAGGAACTTGTGACGCAGCAGGTGGTGCCCCAGAGTCCTCTGCCCTGCCTCCCTTACCCAGAGGCTTCTCCCCAAGCAGATGATGGGGAAGCCGGCCCTGGAGGTTCATCCTCTGATAGACGTGTGGTCCTTCAGTGGAAGGAGTCTCCTTGGAGTCTTCTTTCTGCTGGAAGGAGGGATTCAGTGACACAGCCATCAAGAAACTCCCAGGATGAAGGCATGGCAGGGTATGTGGGTGGAGAGCAGAGATGAACCAGTCCTCCCTATTACACAGTGGAGGAGAGGGAGAAATGGGCATCGGGAGTCGTGCCCACAGTGAGCCGCAGATCATTTTCACTATCCTACGACCGATGCCATTCCACCCAAAAGTTCTGATTTTCTTTAACTTTTCTTTATTTTTATTTTTTTACATTTATTTGTGTGATGGTGGTGGTGGTGGTGGTGGTGTGTGTGTGTGTGTGCATTTGGGTGAGTGTGGCATGTACTTGCCATGGTGTGGATGTGGAGGTCAGAGGACAACTTGTGAGAGTCAGTTCTCTCCTTCCACCATGTGGGTCCTGGGGGTCAACCTCAGGTCATCAGCCTTGGCAGCAAGTCCCCTTACCACTGAGCTCTCTCACTGGCCCCTGACTTTCTTTAAGAGAGTCACATATATCAGGTGTGGGGGCGCACACCTTTAATCCCAGAACTTAGGAGGCAGAGACAAGTGGATCTCTACGAGTCTGAAGCCAGTTGGACTTACATAGTGAGTTTCAGGTCAGCCAAGGCTAGACAGGGAGACTTTGTCTCAAAAAACTAGAGAGAGAGAGTCATACAAGCAATGCTTTCGAAAATCTACTGCTCACATTCACATACCTTTCATTTGAGCCTCATGACTATGTATTTTATTTCTAATATTCTTAAATATTTAATTTTTTATTTGTTATTTGTGTGTGTTTACATGCACACACACACACACACACATCATGACCTGAGTGTGGAGGTGAGAGGACCTCAGGGCAGGAGTTATTTCCCTTGCCCTTGTTGGTCTGGTCTCTCTTGTTTCTGTCACTTTTCACACTCCAGGTAACACTTCTGTGCTGTGGAATAGAGTGTTTGTTTAACTATGTAAAGGTGTGTTGCATTTGTTTGTGTTACAGAATAACTGTTTAACTGTGTAAAGGTGTGTTGCATTTGTT
>CABHPQ010164572.1:0-31233 GCA_902168405.1 Peromyscus aztecus | reverse complement strand
GAGAGAGACAGAGAGACAGAGAGACAGAGACAGAGAGGGAGAGAGAGCACTAGCTCAGTGGTTAAGAGCACTTATTGCTTTTGCACTGGACCAGAATTTGGTTCCCATTACCCAGATGGTTGCCCACAGCCCTCTGTAACTCCAGCTCCAGGGATATGATGCCCTCTTCTTGCATTTTCAGGCACTGCACAAACATGGTGCACAGACATACATGCAGGCAAGATACTCGTACATACAAAATTTAAAAAAAATTAAAGTTAAAATGTATCTAATTTAGATTATTAGAAAATACTATCTGTGTTGTGTAGGAATCAAATCCTTCTTGTCTGTCTGTGACTTCCGCCTGTCATTCTTTCCCCCAGGCCACTTTGTAAACCGTTTTCTTGAATATCTTTCTCAATAGTCTTCATATAAAACAATCTGTGAAAACGAGTAAAATATTTGAACAGTCAAGCAGGCTGTGATGGTGCACACCTTTAATCCCAAACACTCAGGAGGAAGAGGCAGGCTGATCTCTGTGAGTTCAAGGCAAGACTGATATAATGTACTTGAATAGTTATTTTTATCAAAAAAAGATATGTAGGTGATAAGTAAACTCTTTTTTTTTTCAGATGTATGGATATGCGGACTTGAACCTGGGACCTCCGGGAGCGCAGGCAGCACTCGAACCTCTGTGCCACCACTCCGGCTCGATAAGTAAACTCTTAAAAAAAACAAAACCCAACATCCACAGCAAACAGAGAAATTCAAACAAAGGCACAATGGGCTGTCATCACGCATCTTACATAAGGTCTCAAACGAGATTAGACTAAACACTGGTGAGGATGGGGGTGAACTGGGGCTCCCCGTGTGACATGGCACAAGCTGAAGAACAGCTTAGCATTTCTTAAATACTCAGGCATATATTTGCCACTGTTGTATTTAAAAATGGTGGGCAGTGGCCTTGGCGGGCGGGAGCCAAAGGGCAAGGCAGAAAGTCACTCACTTGCAGACAGCACTCACATAGAGGGTTTTATTAAGGGAAGGGAAGGGATGTAGAGTGCACCTCTGGAGATAAAGGCTGAGGAGAGAGTAGGAACGAGAGAGGAAGAGAAGAGAAGGAAAGGGGGAAGAGAGGAGGTGCAGAAGCAGCCTCATGGGAAGAGAAAGGTGGGCAGAGCCCACCTCTTAAAGCAGGCTTAGAGCATGTACAAATGGGCCTGAGTGGGCCAAGGTACTGCCTGCCTACTGGCTAGGTTTCCAAGGGGCCGGCCAGGTAATGTCTTAATGCTAATATTCCCCCTTTTGTTTATTATTAAAAGGTGAGGAGTTAGAATCGGGTAGCACGTGAGGTGGGAATGGGGAGCTGAGTTCTTGAGACTGCTTCCTGCTGACTTGGGACGAAGTGGGAAGAGGGAAGTTGGGAGTCAGGGTCATGCACAGAGGGAGGTGTGAGTGAAGAAGCATTCAGTTAGCTGTCATCCTGGAGACCTCTGTTCCTTGAGGGAGCTGAGAAGGCAGGCTGCTAGGAGAAAAAATAGATTGTTATCACTGGCCCCATGAGCTGGGCTAGCCATGGGAAGAGTGATAACTGTCAGAGAGAATGAAATGGAGATGTGCCCTGGTTGTACAGAAGAGGCAAGGGTGAATGAGCCAGACGAAAGAGTTGATATGCTCTTGAGTCTGGAGTGGTGGTACCAGCAGTGAAGTCCCAGGAGCTTGGAGGGATGGCACACCAAATTGAGGGATGATGTGTTCCAGGGGTACAGGAGTCATCACATCTGCTGTTTTTCTGGAGATGGGAAATGCTTCTTTCCATCCTGTAAAAGTGTCAGTAAGTTAGGAGATAACAGAGTTTTTATAAGTGGGCATGTGGGTGAAGTTAGGTTCCTGCCAGTATTCACCTGGTTGCTGTCCTCGGAGCTGGTACAGGGGCTGGCATATCTGGAGGACCCCTTGTGGGTTGGCCTTGGCATGAGTCTGGCAGGAGGGGTGAACCTGTGCAGGAACCTGCAGGTGTCTAAAACAACTGCAACAGATTTATATCTTGGTGTCATAGCAAAGGGCTAGAAACTTAAGGACTCCTGAAAATATTTTGTAGTCAATACTCTATCAGTTTATCAGAACTGCATTTATCAACACTAAAACTTTGAACCTCTGAAGTTACATCGGAAACCAGTTTATCCTGTACCATGAAGTCTGTGAATGAGGCACATCTGTCTGTACTTTTAACAGGAAACTTACTAATGAGCTACCAAGGTGCTTGTAGCCTTGGGGTTGGAGGGGAGGGGGGAGAGCTATAAAACGGGCAAATCTATTAATACCCTGGTCATCAAACACCATCAGATCTGAGAAGGACAGGTAAATGAAGAGTGAGTCAGCTTTCCAGCTACCTAGGCACTCCCAAGTCTCTACATGGTTGTTGGGGGGTAGGGGCCATAAGTCCCAGTTCAGCTGCTAAGCCCAGAAGATCTGACGGATTTTTTTTGGAGTAGGCATTTGGGGAGAGTGACCCACCTTGACTTCACAGCATGGGGCAATCGATTCCCCAATGTCCTGTTTTCCAGTCCTGGCAGAATCTAGGTAATGGCTGGGGTGAAAGGTAGTTTTTTTGTTCAGTGGCTAGTGTTGCCACATCCAAAGCAAGCCTCCAGGTGAAGCTCTTCTGTGGCTATCCATCTTCTTGGAGGAGATACAGGATTCTGCCAGGAGCTGGCATGTCTCTCTATCATAAAAAGCTTTCATATTAAATGCCATATTCTCAGATCTCTAAAGGTATTTGAGGATCAGGGGAACAAAATCTTTTAGGTATATCTAAATTAGACAAATGTTTGTGCTTAACTTTGAGAGCATATATAAGGTAAATCTGAACATACAATTTTCCCAATTAGTTACAGCTTACTAATGTTAGTAAAAGCAAGATTAGACATATGTTTTTAAATTGGTCTCTGTTAGCCCAAATAGACCTGAGATAAGGAGAGAGACTAGGTATCATCAAATAGGAATATCTCAGTCTCTGGCATTTAGCTGTGGTCCTAAGATATATAAGGCAAAACCAAGTTTCAACATTGCAAACAATTTAGTTTCAATATCAACGGGCTTATTCTTAGGTTACACAATCTGGCTGCCAGCAAGAGTCATCCCTGTACATGAACGCAGAGGTGCAGTTTTAGTATCTCAGTAAACCAGCATTCTTTTAAATCCTATCTTTTACAAACCTTGTTTTTAGGACAGGACAGAATTATCACATAGAAATCTATTTAATCCAAAATAATTCGAAGACCTGATGTCTCCTGGTGGACCCATCACCCTTACTAAAGATGGTGGTGAGGTCATGACTCTTTTTAACCTTAGTCAAGATAGCGACTGCCCACCTGGTCACCTCACCATGACAGAGCAGACCATGTGGTGTTTTCCAGAGCAGTTTAAATCTGGAATTACAAGGTTGTTGTTGTTTTTTTTTTTTAGGTCTTAAACCATACCAAATTTCTTAGCTTTTTTTTTTTCTCCAAAATGAGGTAGAACAGCATAAATAACTTTCTCTGTCATCATAAAATCTGAACCCAAGTGGCTAGAGAGCAGAGCCGAGCTGTTAGCAAGACACACAGAACACATAATTAAAAAACAAGCCAAGCATACTGTAGCCACATTCATGCATTCCAACAGACAAAAAGTTTTCAAAGGAAACGGTGTCAGCTTTCCAACTTAAAATCCTAAAATACGAGTTTCCAGTATAAAGCAGCACGTGAGAAACCATAAGAATGAAAGACGTTTCCTGGCCAAGGTGGCGGAGGCAGTGGCGCTGGACGCTGCTCTTACTGGGCCAGCCCACTGCAGGGCATTGTCAGTCCAGGGGCAAGCGGAGGCGCCTCATGCACCCGAGTGCAGAGAAGGTGCTGTAGAGAAAACTGGGAAACAGAGTAGCAGCACAGCCGGGCGGGAAAGAGGGGACCCCATCCCTCCCGGGCTGTGGCATGGCAGTGGCGGCGGCGGCGGCGGGAGGGAGCAAACAGTGACAGTGCAAACAGAGACAGTGCAAACAGAACGAAAGCATGAGAAGCCAGCAGGCACAGAAGCAGGGAGCAGGACAAAAGAGCAGCACCCAGCAGGCCAGAGCCCAAGACCCACGGCTTGGGAGAGGACAGCGAACAGGACAGACAAGCAGAACTTTGGAGGAATCGTTCCTCAGGCTGTTGTTGACATCACAGGTGGGAGGGGTAGACACTGTTGTCTTGTCCAGGGAAGGAATTTTATCATTTTCTTTACACACTGTGCTAGACACTGGGGGGCTAAGGATGCTCTTCAATAGCCTTGACACAGGTCGTTCGTTGTTCAGAAAGCCAAGTTAGGCTGCTACATGCAGGGTGCCAAAGAGGACAGAGGCAGGGCATGCCCACAGCAAGTGCCAATCGGGCAGTGAGAACCAGCTCCAGTTTGTGACCATGAAGGGGAGAGGGAAATGGAGAGGATGGCAGACTTATTTAATCTAGGGTAAAAAAATATAGAATGCTATCTTCACGTTGAGGTCTCTCATTTTTAGGAGACAACTGTTTAAACCTTAACCTATTGGCATTGGGTTAAAATCAGGAACCAACCATATTGGTGTGCTCCTCAAGAGACAAAAAATTCTGTAAAAGGTTGGGTGTTTGAAAATGTACAAAATAAATGGGTTGAGGTAAGTGATCATTTGCTAGAAGTCACATCTCTAAAGGAGGCAAATGGAAAACCACAGAATGTCAGGGTACAGTTATCAAAGGACCATGCAGGAGGGAAGAAAGTCTTCCAGCCATCCTGGGAATTCTTCTAAGTAGGAAGTTAAAACTACATCACCTGGTCTTTTTAGATTCTAGTGTCTTCTGAGAGTTAGCATAGAACAGAGATTTGTACACTGAGCAACTCTCCTGAGCCAGGAACTGTAGCCAAGGTGAAGAATCCTGTTGGTCACATCTCAGCCACACAAACCGTCCTCAGGACACTTGCTTTTCTCCCAGCTTTCACGCTAAGGAAAATGTCCTGATGGCAAACATCTTCAGTGAGCTTCCAGTCATCTCTGGCTATGAAACCAGGGTGCCCTGGGCCAAGCTCAGGGCCTTTGTGAGGAAAGAGTTGAGCAAGCAGCACCAGCATCCTTCAGAGGACTCCCCTTCAGAAGGGTACCTCTGCCTTCTCTCTTGGATGGCCTTGGTGCTGGCCAGGGCTAGGGTATGAGAGGGCGAAGAGAAGCTGCATTTTATCAGTGGCCTAAGCATTTCCTTTGACTTCATTGCAGTCCACCAGCACTCATAAAGAACGTAACTTACAGATGGGGCCCTCTCAACAGCACTTGGATAATGGCATGCCTTTGAAATCATAAGGCTATGACACTCTGAATGATTACTTTTAAGCAAAATCAGTGATTTTTATTTCCCTTATTTCTTAATCAGGCAGCTAGAGTTAAAAAATCTGTAAAACTAGTGTTAAGATTTGACATCAAAAGTCCCCAAGAGCCGGGGACATAGCTGCTGGGTGGTGGAAAACTCGCCCAGCATGCACAAAACCCTGGGCTCCACCCCCAGCGCAGGGAAAAACAAGCCCTCAAGACTCAAATCCTTTTACCACTCACTCAGTGACTGGGCAAAGCCCCCGTTGTGCTTCCTATCTACGGAATGGAAAGGCTACCCACACAAAGGTGCTGGTCGTTATCTGTGTCTACACGGGAGTGTGCAAACACATAGCAGCACACAGTGGTTGTAAGTAAGGTTAGGTCCCCAAGGAAGAGGCAGGTGGCACTTTAGAAGCCATGCTGGTCAGGAGGGAATGGCTGCAGTGCTGAGAAAGGAGAACAACGTGGTCAGATACAAAGGACTGTGGAGCGTGGGCTGCTGTGGAGGGCGGGGCTTCTCTCTGCAGTGAGGCAATGCTCTGGTTAGTCTTGCAGTTGGAGAACTTGTACACTAAAACCCCATCAGTACACTTTACAAGGCTGAACTTTACCTCCACGGACTGCATACCTTATACTGTTAGTTGATTTCTGTGGTCCTGGGACTCAAAGCCAGGGCCTCCTGCATGCTCAGTGAGTACTCGAGTGGTGAGTTGTAGGCAGCCCTGACAGTGTTATCTTAAAAAGAGACAGAAAACATGAATAAGAACATTTGGTTCAAGACTGGGAAATAAGCTATTTCCATTTTCTGGAGAATCAAGTTCAAATAGTCATTTAAGGAGGTGAGGACATAAGTTTCTGACTAAAATACACATCTTTAGACTTTTGTCATAACCCCTGACCATGTTACGATAAAGATTCTCCTTTGCTAAAAAAAAATTGTGTGTAGGTAAAGCTATCTTCATGTATGTCTGTACCACATATATGCTGGGAATTGAACCTGGGTCCTCTGGAAAAGCAGCTAGTGCTCTTGACCACTGAGCCATCTCTCCAGCCCTTCTTTCATTCTTGAGCTCAAACACCACCCAACTGTTCATTCAAAAGCTTGGGGCATCTTGAGAAGTCCTACACAGCAGTGATGTCACAATCCCAGAGGGGCTCAAGGTTATCTCACCAGTACAGATAACCACAGGCATGACTATTTAGATATTTAATTTATTAAATTATATAACAAAGTTTCTTCTATACAGTCAGAAAATGCACATTTAGATGAGAACAAAAATTAGGTACAAATACAATAATATTGGTTCCAAGAAGCAATTTTAAAAGGAAAAAATTAGAAAGTGCATTTGGAAAAGAACAGATTAAAAAAATCAGTATTGGCATTTTTCACGAGGAAATGTCTTCCATCAGAATAAAGTGTGATCAGAACTGATTCTGCTCCCATCTCTAAGAGCTACTAGGGTGTGATACACATATTTTGGTACTACAATTTTAGATCAGATGCCAAGAAAAAAAAAAAAAAAAAAAAGAAAGATCCTTTAAGACATGGCTCAACCTCCCCAGCTTCTCACCCAGACACCATGCTTAGACCCTGCTTCTTGTTCCTGATTCCCCGAGAGGGGTGTGGGGGCACACACAGGAATGAACAAGCCGAGTTTGGGAAATTCCACATCTTTTCGGAGACCTACTGTAAAGGAGAACGGAGCACACTCAATCACTTGAGTAGGTTTGACTGCTCTGTCACATTTACTACAAGTGACTGGGCACAGCATTTACCCCAACAGCTTACTATTACAAGTTTGAAAACTCAGTGAATTTCCAAAAATCTTGTCTAGTTAATGACAGATGATAAAGTCAGAAAGGCAGGCCCATTCTTAAAAGCCACTTCCTTAGGTTACGATCATCGGCAACGAGACAGGGTAGTAATGGGGGGGGGGGAGCCCAAGGTCGCTCAACCTCATGGCCCCAGGCCACGGCATCATGGGACCAGTGAGCACTTCCACCCACAGATCCACACCAACAGGGAGGTGCTCAGGTAAGTATCTGGTTCTAGGTACCTGGTATCCTCAAGGTAGTTCTTTCCTTCCCTGTCTCCATTCTTAACTTCCAAGATTCCCACATTTGATCTGAGTACCAGAAGAAAGGGAAAAGACATTCTCAATAAAAGGAAATTTGGTATCAAGAAGGGAAAAATAAAAGGTGACTAATGCAGGTGGCAGAGAACCCTTCAGCGTCACTGAAGTCCAGGGACGGCCAGGGCAGGCAATCTGCCGCAGTTGTGGATCTCAGGAACGACTTAGTGAACATCTTTACAAAGTCACCGGTACACAGCCAGACAAAAGTGTAGGAACTCACTGTTGGGCCCGGGCATGGTGGGTGGTCTGCAGCAGGCAGCAGTGGGGTTCTCAGGAGGCTGAGGCAGAAGTCACTCTTAAGACAAACACACACTTGGAATTTTCTCCTGTTTCCATTTTGTCTATCTTTTAGTGAAGTGGGAAGTTTTGAATGGTTACTCAAACCATTTTTTTTAAAAAGGTATTCTGTAAAAATGATGGCTACGGGAACAAATCTTTCCTAAGAAGCAGCATTTCAAGGGGATCACAAATCAAAAAGGTCTCTGACCTCAGGCTCTGACCAGAACTTAACCGCCAGCTCCTAAGCCTGAAAACTGGGTATGTAAGCCCAAAGGAGAGAAACGAAGACAACCTGAAAAGTTACAGGTCATAAAACTGAAGTTCCTATAGGCTACCACAGGGTCCTGTAAAGGGCAGAACTGGAAGAGAAGGAGTGCCCCTCCCTCTCGAGCACCACACTGGGGGGTCAGTCAGACCCCAGCTACAGACCCCAGCCTCTACAGCGAGTGTTCTCGGCATCCTTGGAAGAACTGGTTTACTCAAAAGGAAAACAGGCAACATAATTCTATTTGCTCATCTGAGCACAGCCTCCTGGAGTGGCCCACCTGGCACCAGCTGTGTGCGTGCTGTGCTGCGGCCCCCCGGAACCAGGCCCTGCCCTGGCTTACTCTCCCTCATCAGTTTTAGTGGATGAACCAAGTAATCAAACCAGTAGAAGCTGGCAGCATATTTAAATAAATAACTTTATTTAGGATACTTCAGGTTTTATATATGCTCACTATATACCAACCAAACTCCCATAAAGTCTAGCTGAGGCACAACCACCAATCAAGGCCCTTTGAAAAAAATCAAAGATAATAAAGTGTCAGGGAAGAGAAGTTCTGTTCTCCCAAGGAAAATTTAACAAACAAATTTCCCTGATTCTTTAAGGTCCACAGTGGGAAATTTAATTTCCTTTTAAGGGCATACCTAGTCAACAAGCTGATTAACCCATACTTAGAAAAATAAACCCCATAATTAAGAAAAATATATCAAATGCCTTTCATACCCAGGATGTACTAACACTTCAACACGAAAATGACAAACCTCTCTTCTCAGTCAGTCCCAGACCGGATGTCAATCTACCCATGAGCACTAAGTATATCAAGTCCGTCCAGTGGCACCATCCCCACACCATGAGGTGGTGAAGAGCTACACCCTAACATCCTCTCATTGCCTGGGGTGCCAGAGGCTATTCCAGTGGGGACTAGCAGCCTTCTCTCTCAGTGAGCACAGATGTCGGAGGTCTTTAAAATATCTGCTAGTTCAGTAAGACAGGTTATCGATTTCAGGTGCTGAGAAATGGCTAACCTCAAAAAGCCTTTACAACTCTGTCACTGTCCATAGCAATAAACAGGTGCAGACAGGAGTCACAGGCCCCTTCAGCAACGAGACCGTGGCCTGGGGGTGCAGAGGATCCTAACAGATGAGGAATGAATAAAGAGATCCTCACAGGGCAGAGTTCCTGTGAACCAGATGCAGGGCACTGTCCAATGGAATGACATGGAGAGCCCCCCCTCAATGTCTTCTCACATGTGGCTCATGAGCAGACTTCACTGACAGCCACAGTCCCCTCCCTCAGTTCCTAGCATTAATCTTCACATGATGAGGGAACACTAGGGGCAGTGACAGACACTGGCTGTTTGTCTGTCAGAGTGGAAATGCAATTTTATCGTGTAGAAGCAAATATTAACCCAGTGGAAGTAATAATAACCAATGACCAGCTCTTTGGTGCAAGGCCTGCACTCTTGATGTATTCCCGGTTGTATAGCTGACCCAGTGCTCACAGTGAAACAGAAAAGACGCACCCTTCTACAGCGCTCTCCACTGCAGACAACCTCAACCACGATGAAGCTGGACTATTGGCATCTTACAGAACTGGTGCAAATGGAATTCTTCTTGACTGCCAAGAGTTAGGGACACAGAGTAGAATCTAGATCACAGAGTATCAGCCAAGGACAGCTGATTTCTCATCACAAGTGTTAAATAAAAGGACAAGAATTATTTTTATTCACATCCAATCTTGTGGCTGAAAGCAAAGCCTTCTTTGGATGTGGAGAGCCTGGTGCTGTGAGGAGTCCAGCTATGAGGCCCACTGGTCATCAGGCTCTACCAGTCACTGAAGCCCAGTTCTCAGCTCCTGCTTGCTTACCTCCTACGGAGACACAAGCAACTGAAAACCTTTTGCTGTTGTTTTTAAAATTAAAAACAGAGTAATGTGTATTAGAAAAGCTAGCACAGAAAAACTGTGGCTTCAGCTCAGTCTGACCAGGTCCGAGTCTGGGTGGCATTAGAATTCATTTGGCTGGCAGGCTTGTGGCCAGGACAGTCTTTCCCTTCCTCGGTTCCCCACTCCAAGGCATGGCATGAAGGCAATGGGCAGAGTCCTGGGGCCGTCCTTTCAGTGGAGTGCGTACAGCAGCAACAGAATGGTACAGACGCCGATGACCCCTCCAAGGATGAGCGAGTCGCGTCGTTTCCTAAGGTTGATCCTTTGTATCAGGCTGTTCACGGCAGGAAAACGGTCTTTGAGAAACGTGGTTAAGGTCATACTTGAGAAGTCTCTTTAATGAAAAGTCACAGGAATCCCAAATAGCAAATGATCCCAAACAACAAATGTCGAGAAAGCATGGGAAAGAGAAGAACAACTTGCATTCCCAAACTGGGGAGAACTCAATCCACCCAGGCTGCAGAGTGCACCAGCAACATGAATGGGAGAAGAGAACCAGTGAAGAAATAAGACAGTGCAGAGTCTGCCAGGGCTTCTGGGCCGCCTCTGCAGTTCCCTTTTCTGTCCTGTGCCCTCCCCTCAGAGACGGGTTCTGAAGAAAACCCGACCCTTTCTGCCCCAGGAAGGAATCCTTCTTGGACTCAGGCAATTGGGCACTAGTGAATTATTCAAAATTTTAGGTTTACTTTGCAGCACTCTGTAATAGGAAAATGGGCTAAATGCTCTAGCTGCTCTATTTGGGGAACATTTTGAAAAAAGAGAAAGAAATTAGGAAATTTTCAATATCGGGCTTAGCTATCCATCCCAACCATATTTTAGTTAGTACTTCAAGTCATTATCATACTCCCTGCGTGTGTACACCAAAGCGGCTGCACTGCTCCATTCTTCTGGCGACACACCCTCTTTGTTGGCAGAGACACCACACCAAGTTCAGAAAGAGCAATGGCCATCCTCTTCTTGAGAAATGTCAGTGTATTTCCCCCACGGCTATTACAGGGACATATTTACTTGTGTATGTACAGATCCTACATCTTGTATCATCATGACTCTAAAATGTCTTCAATGTCTAGAGTACATACTCCTGGCATTAGTGTATTTCTGAATGGGAAACAAAGTGATAACTGATAGAGAAACAGGTTTAAGAATCAGGAACAGGACACACATATCAAAGTGACAAAACCTTTTACAATTAAAACCTTTTCGCAGAGAAAAATCCTTCACCTTTTCATGTTCAATGCAGGAATAAGGGAATTATCAGGGGCTGGAGAGATAGTCAGAGGTTAAGAGTGCTTGCTGCTTGGCCAGAAGACTCAAGTTCTGTTTCCACAACCCACAATAGGCAGTTTACAACCACCTGTAACTCCAGCTAAACCTTCTTTTGGCCTCTGTGTGAGCAAACACATACACAGAGATTAAAAAAATAAAATAACATAAAATTGTAATATCAGAAAACCTTGACTGTAGTGGATACAGTTTTTAGTTCAATCTCTGGGAACTATTCCTCTTGTCTCTCTCTCTCTCTCTCTCTCTCTCTCTCTCTCTCTCTCTCTCTCTCTTTCTTTTTGTTTCAGTTTTTTGAGACAGGGTTTCTTTGTGCAACAGTCCTGGCTGTCCTGGAGCTCCGTTTGTAGCCCAGGCTGTCCTCGAACGATCCACCTGCCTCTGCCTCCCAAGTGCTGGAATAAAAGGCGTGTACCACCACCCGGCTCCTCTCTTGTTTCTAATAATGCAGTTCAGGGTTCAGTTAAGGCTGAACTTAAGCTCTGCAGGCAGAAGCATCTGTACTCAGGTGGTAAAATAGTCCTCCCCTCGGCCAGTGGCTTTGCTAGGAATGGGCACTGGGATAGGCTAGGGGATCTGGTGACAGCTGTTAGAAAGTTTGTTCTTTTCCTATGGCCTTCAAGCTGTGTTGTAACCATCTGTCATCATAAGGGGAGAGGCAGACTAACAGAGAAAAAAGGAGATCTGTGACGGGGAAGGGCGGAGACACCAGGAAGTGACAGCCTCCTGCTGATGGTTACGCTGACACTGTTAAACCCAGGTCCTCAGGTTTTGTCTTTTTGTTTTTTACCACTTAGCCATCTTCTGAGTTTTATCTGTAGTAGGGAATATGCTGGGCTTGGATACTGCTCCTTTAGTAGGACTTGGGGCTTAGAGCACGCATACATTCAGAGAGAAGGCACAAAACACAGTGGTAACAGATTGTAATGGACAACTCAGTTTCAACTAGTATGTAAAATAACCCAACTATCCAGCTGCCACTTCATTTTTTTATTTTATTTTTTGAGAGCGGGTCTCACTGTGTAGCCCTGGCTGGCCTGGAACTTGCTCTGTAGACCAGGCTGGCCTTGAACTCAAGAGATCTGCCTGCTTCTTTCTCCCAAATACTGGAATTAAAAAAGAATTGTGCTACCACACCTAGTTTCTATTTTATTTTCAGTGGTTACACAAAATACAAATACCTTTACATTCATTAAGTTGGTTCTGCTCTTGCTAGTGACTAAGCTTATAGTTTATAATAAATATAGTAAGCCAGCTTCTTCTGGGCTGAGGCAGGAGCATCACCTAAGTACCTGAGTCTAGGAGATCTTACTAGGCTCTGTGTTGTTTAACAGTTTCCTGTGAGACTGAAACATTCCATCCAGGGAGACTGAAAGCTTCCATGAAAGATCCTTAAGCCAGGAGGTAAACAACTCAAAAATAGCTTTAGGAAGTCCCTGAAACTGACCTGATTCACTAGTCCCCTCCTTGGGAGAGTAAGCAGAGCTAACATACAAAGAAGACTCTTAAAACCAGATCAGCTATCTACAACAGGTTTAGACCAAAGTCACTTGAAAAGGACACTCTCCAACCTGTTGAGCTGCCTGCAGGCTGTGCCGTGTGCTCCAGGTTCCCAGCTTTTGTGAGCTGTCACCTGTGCTGGGGTGGGCCTTGGAAATACAGCTGTCTATGAGTCACTTCTGCTCCAGTAGTAACCCTGCATCCATATTCCTGTAAGTAGCAACAATAAAACTCATTGCTTCACCAAGGTGGACTTTGGTGGTATCTGTACTTTGGTCTATAGCGGTCCCCATATATGGGGTGAGTAAATGAGTGTGTTGTATCACCCCAGAAATGATATGCATTGACCTTTTATATGAGTTCTGGAGATGCAAACTCACACTGGGTGACAGAGCGACATCACCTGAGGGGAGGGGGCAGTATGGTAATGACTTGATTTCGTGGAAATGCATGAAAAGTGCACTGGGGGCTGGGGAGAGGACTCAATGGACAGACGTGTTTGCTGTACAAGCTTGAGGAACTGAGTTTGAATCCCCAGGACTCACATAAAATGTCAATGCATAGTGCAAGCATCTGTAATCCTGGTGCTCCTATGGAGAGATGGGGAGGTAGAGGCAGGCGAATCCCTAGAAGCTTAAGGGCCAGCTAGCCTGAGGCATATAGCTTCGTATACAAGAAAGCCTGACTCAAACTAGGTGGAAGATGAGGACAGGCATCTGAGGTCCTAAGATGCCACATGTGTGCCGCAGAAACATGCAATGGATGCATGCATATACACGCACAAAGAAAGAAAAATCATGGGAATTTAAAATACAAATTTTCAAATACACACACACACACACACACACACACACACACACACACACACACACACACCAGTGAATCTAGGCCAGGCTACTTTTCTGAGCCTAGTTCTTTATCTGCAAAGTAAATAATTTCCTGGTTTTTTCCCTTTTATGGAAATGACAAAATGAGATATGAATAGCACTGTATAGACTGTATAGCACTATATGAACTATGAATGACTTGGCATTGTGGTTTTTATACTAGACTAATAAGAAAATTGACAAAGGATTAGAAAACGCCAAGCAAGGCAAGGTATATCCTTTTTTGAAGGGGGGGGGATAGATTATCAGGATAAAAGTACCCTTAAATTACTGTAGACCAGATGATACTCAACTTTTGAGTGCCCCTCACAAAGCAATCCTGTTTTGAGTTGGGAAGCTAAAAACTTAAAAACTAACAAGCAGAGACTTTACTCTGAACTCGGGCGAGTGTGGTCACCATGTTCTGCCAGCAGTTATGTGCACCGCACAGTGTCCCCTCCCTTCCAGGTACCTGTGACTGACTCCAAAGTGGCAAGTTAGAAACACAGTGTTGGGGAGGTTAAGAGTAACACAGGCAGGGAGTACTAACTTGGATCTAGAGCTTTTAAGGGCTAGAAAAATTTGTGACTAATTTTACAAATCTAAGTCTTTAGTATTAAATCCTCCAGAGTGCTGTCCCCTAGAAACGGTGCTAAACCTAAGTTTACCACACACAGTAGGACGTCCTCCCAGGATAGAATGGCTTGGGGGCTCGACAGCTACTAACAGTGCTGGTGACCTGCACCCCTACCCCGTAAGACAGAAAAAGAGAGAGAAAGAAAGAAAGAAAGAAAGAAAGAAAGGAAGGAAGGAAGAAAGAAAAAGAGAGAAAGAAAGAAAAAGAAAAAACCTCACCCCACCAACAGATTTCAGAAAGGATACTGGCCAAAGTGTTCATTTTGCTGTGAATTGACTTGAGCATTCCTCTCTGGGAAGTCATGTTTTCTTTTGTTGCCATAGCAATGCTTCAAGAGAGGGCGAGAAGAGACAACTGAGTTGGCACTGGAGAATTACCTTGCTCAATTCATCACATCTCTAAAAGTACAGTGAACAACCAATCCTGGAATGACCAGGCAGGGAATGGGTGCAGACCACCCAGCTACCTTCCCGTTGTCTTTTTTTGACTTAACGTTACCACTGTTACCCAATGCAGTCTTTGTTATGAGTCACCTCGTGTTTTCTTCAAGTAACTAATGAAATGAGACACTAAGACCCAACTCACACCTTACAAAGCTGCTTCCAATGGCTTGAAAAGGACCAACTATGAAAACATTTCATCAGGAAAAGCTGCTAAGAATCACAGCCATAAAAACAGCCCAAGTATGTCTCCACATTCAGCCAGCTCTCCACATAGAGACAAACGAGGTTTCAAGAGTCTAGGCAGGCAGTAGGCAGATTTGGGGTTTCACTAAATGTAAGGGAAAATGTCAATTTTCCACAGAATGTAGCCTCTTCACGTGACCACTCTGACATCCTGTGGAGAATCTGAGATAATACTCCTTTTGCTATCACTTCTATGACCATGTATTTTCAAGTCTTCCTGCCCCAGATATTAGACTCCTAGAGGCAGGGTCAGTATCCACTGTGACGTGTGACACATGGGGGAGTGCTTTAGATATGAACATTGAGAAAGTGGAAAGGGGGAAGTTTTTGGTAGGTATGATCAAGAATCACTGTACATATTTGAACAGTCAAAGAATAAAAGACACTCTAAAATGTATTTTAGAAAGAGTCACAGAAATTGGGGGAAAATGGTAGCTAGAGACACTTTCCTGGTTTACCTTTGACCCATTTTCCTCCACGAGTGACACCAGAACTAAAGTACTCATGCTGGGGAAGGACCGTCTGAAGCCCTGTTCCCTTGTGTAAGGAAGAGAGCCTGCTAGAAGGACTCTATTCATGTACCTTCCCAAGTGAGAGACCCGAAGAAACACAGGGAGCCTGACAATAGGAACCTGCGAACCGTGTGTCCTGAGGTTACAGTAATGGACTCAATTCCCCTTGGCACCTGTACTTGCAGAGAGACTTAGGAGTTACTAGTGAGATGCTCAGCTCCCGAAGGGGACAACCCATGGGGCCATCCATTGCTGGTAAGCTGCCGGTCTTCATGGGCAAAGACTCACAGAACCAACTACCAGGTGTTCTAATGAAGGGGGGTGCTAGAGGGACGATAAATTAATCAACACTTTAATTTTATGATGGAGAAGACAAAGAGTGTGTAAGGGGATACCTAAAATGATATTTACTGAAGCATTTTAGAATAGTGGGGGGAAAGGCAACAAAAATACCAGAAACACCCCACAAAGCCAGTGACCTCACAGAACAGAATCGGAACGGCATAGGACGAGCTCAGAGTGGCCCAGGCTCTTTGGAAAACCAAGGAGTAGCCGTCAGGAGATGGTCACTGAAGCCAGGAAAGGAAGTGAGAGCTACTGACAGGCAAACAGGCGATATGTAAAAGGAAGCAGAAGAGTGGGGCTGCCCTTTGCAGTGCTGCCAGGAAGGCCCAGAAAGCCAGCGGTGGGGCTCTGGCCAAGGAAGGCTCGGAGCAAGCTCTGTCTCTACAGCACACGAACTCTGCACTGCTGGTCTTGTAAACGGCCAGTTCCCTAGAGAGGCAGTGATGAAGGCCGTCAATGTCATGAAGCTCCTCAAATCCAGGCCATCAGCTTCCTGAATGCTGGGATTACAGGCATGTGCTATTTGGCTCAGAGGATCGACCCTCTGAAAATATCGGGAAGAAAGGGAAGCAGCAGAAGAAATGGACACTGACCAAATTCCGCCCGACATGACACAGGGACCGTGAACAAAGCATCCTACTTGAAAAGAGCACTACAGTCTTACAGAAAGGACCATCTGAGTAGTGAGGACCATCTGAAACATAGAGGCCTCTGTTTCTTAAAGGGGGACTACCATTATCTCATGTGCACTCTGACTCACAAGTGGATAGACATTAAAAAATAATTTCTACAAAGCACTTTGTATTCCTTGGAGAGTAGATATTACATTAAGTTATTACCTTGTTGAATATGCATGATTGCCAGTACCACATAAAGTCTATCTAGACATACTTTCACATCTTATCCCATCATCTGGAGTTGAGCTGAGTGAAATCTAGGCTATTATTTCAAGTGTCAAATACTTAGAGATAAAACATAAGCTTCATATAATATATAATGCTTTAAAAATGATAAATCATTTATATATTTACTGGAACTTCAGATTTCTTACCAGTATTATGAACTGAAAGCATAATTACCTACCTAAAAAATTAATTTACCTTGTGTGTATATGTGTGTCTGCATGCATGCATGCGTGCATGTGCATGTTTCTGTGTGTGTCACATGTGCATGTCGAGGTCAGAGGATGATTGTCAGGAGCTGGTTCTCTTCTTCCACCAAGGAGGTCCCAAGGGTCCAGTCATCAGACTTGGTGGCAGACACCCGTATCCTTTGAGCACCTCACTGTCTCAGAGCAGTGGTTTAGTAGAGATATTGCAGCTCTAGAGTTACAAGAGATTCCAATCTGGGGAGCTGAGTACTTATTAGTCATGTGACCACAGCAAAGTCCTTAATTTCTTTTCATTTTGGAGACAGTATCTACTGATCAATGTCTATCTCATGAACCGGTTACTAAGAAGATTAAATGTCCCTTATAAAGGGAGGCCACAGTAGAAGGAAGTGCATTACCATTTAGTGAAATTCTCATCTCTTCAGGAGCATGACTGACCTTCCCCTTTGTGAACGGGTTGACTTGATCTGTTCATTGATCTGTGCAAACAAATAGCAATGAAGTAAAACAAAAACTATTCCTACCTTATTGTTTCTTCTATCAGACGGTCAGAGCTGAAAAAAGGAAAGAAAATTCACAGTTTGGAATTATTAAACATATACTTAAAAACATTTCTTATTTTTTCTATGTTTATAAACTTTACAGCCTTTTCTGTACATAGAATAATTAAGATTTTTTAAGTGCATCTTGAGAAAATCCTGAACTCTGAAATTAATTCAGCCACATGTGAAGTAATTTACATTTTGTTTAACTTAATTTAAACCTTCTGGGTTTTTTGGTGACATTCCTTATTATTAAAGTCTGGCTTTATAAATAAAGTTTTAACGACAGTATCAAGAAGTGAAAGTTCTTCAATCTACATAACTCAAAGTTGTCACTACTATCCATTCAAAAGGTAATTATTACAACCAGTTTGTTGAGACAAGGTAACAAACACAGTTCTGGTGCCTCTAAGCAGTAGTGTTCAAACCTCAAAGTTCCTTCCTTTTTGGGGAAATAGTTTTGTTCTGTTTGAAAACAAATAAACACAACTAAACCAAATCTCAGCTCTTGAAACTTGAGAATCCAAGAATGTGAACGAAGAACAACCATGCCCCCAACAGCTCACACCAAGTAAGAAACAGCCACTCCAGGAGGAACGTACAGAGATAAGTTTGGGACTTAGTGATGGGCCTTTACCAAGCTTAACATCAGAAAGTGCAGAAACAGATTTCCAGAATTCGGCATTTATCTGGCAGCTATAAAGCATGGGGTAGCATAGAAATAAATATTTGCATTTCCCCAGCCACTTTCTTCCAAAAGAATTACTCTGGTTTCAATTTAACTGTGATATAAAGTTCAATAAAGATGAGTTCCATAAGAATGCCATAAATACCTTGCATAAGTTCTACAATTAAAAAATTTTTAAAAAGTAACAAAGATAGTGTCCTGGAACTCACTACAAAAACCAGGCTGGCCTCAAACTCAAGAGATCCACCTGTCCCTGCCTCCTGAGTGCTGGGATTACAGGCCTGCACCACATGCCTGGCATACTTCAAAGTATTTTGATCAAACATTTTAGTAGGTAAAATAAAGAATTTAAGCCAGGCGGTGGTTGTGCACGCCTTTAATCCCAGCACTTGGGAGGCAGAGCCAGGTGGATCTCTGTGAGTTCGAGGCCAGTCTGGTCTACAGAGCGAGATCCAAGACAGGCACCAAATCTACACAGAGAAACCCTTTTAACTATAACAGGAATGAAATGCCTCGGAGTTTCCATTTATTTTCTGTTACATGAATGTTTTAAAAGGACTGGAGGGCTGGGGATGTGGCTCAGTTGGTAGGTGTATAAACTAGGTGCAGTAGCGCATGCCCGTAACTCCAACACTTACAAAGTAAAGGCAGGAGGACCACAAGCTGAAGGTTATCCTCAGTTACAGAAAGAGCAAGGCCAACTTGGCATACAAGAGACCTTGTCTCCAACAAACAAACAAATGGACAATCAATCAAACAAATGAATAGGACTGGAACTTTGAAAACCAGATGAATCACAACATTCTATAAAATATCACTTTGTAATTGGTTTTGAATCCTCATATATGGAGTAAGAGCTAACCAGAAATACATTTTTTTCTTCAGCTCAACCTACATTATGGTCAAGGTTCAAGCGTGTGGCTATCTGAGCCCATCTCATGGACTTTTCATACCATAAGGTTAAAGGAAATAACCTAAGGGAAAGCAGCTTGCAAATGGCGTAACCTATATGTCTGCTTGCTCTAGATCAGGCACTTAGCTTAGCTCTAGATCAGAGACTTAGCTGCTCTTTAGTCTAGGGTCTTCTTTCACAATTCTAAAGACTTAAAAATGTATGTGTAAGTGTGTGTGTGTTTGTGTGTATAGGTGCCTGTGGAGACGACCCATGGGCAGGCTATCGGCTCTCTGGAGCTGGGAACTGAATGCAGGCCTCTGGAAGAGCAGCAAGAGCTCTAAGTCATGCAGCTTCCCTCCAACCCTCGTAGTTCTTACCATAAACAACTTCCACATCTCAGTCTAACTCAAAAGCTGTGCCCTTATGAAGCTTCCCCTTACGTGCCAGTGTATACAGGCACAACCATTCTCCTTTACATTATGACAGTATGTCCTCACATCAGTTCATTCGAGAATATAATATGTAGTGTACTTCGGATATTATGCTACAGAGAAAGAAAAGGGGAGGCTTTGAAAATACACCATCTCAGAGGATATCACACTTATTTGTTTACCACTTCTCTAAGCAGTGTGAGTTCCCAGGGGTGAAGACTGAGTCTGATGCATCTTTGATTCCCCAGAGTCTAGAACAGTACCTGGCACACAGGAGATACTCATTAAATGCTTAATAAATGAATGGATAAAACGAGTAACAGATACTTCTTGCATTAATAAAATATCAATCAAGATTAGCACTGAAATAATCCTTACAATCCTATAAGTTTTCCACAGAAGGACACACACACACACACACACACACACACACTTTTATAGTCATAATTTTATAAATTCCTCATTAAACATAGTTCCTCCATTTGAAGTCTTTTGTTTAAGAAAGGCATGTGCCAACTGAAAATAGATTTGATTTCACTACTGAACCAGCAAGTTCAAATTAAAGAAAAATGAGCTGTGTGTAATAGCTCATAACTTTGATCCAGCTGTGGGGCAAACCTATAACCCTAGTTCTGAGGACATGAAGGCAGGAGGATCAGAAGTTCAAGGCCATCCTTGGCTAACCAGGTCATTCTGCTTTGCCAATTATTTCAATATTGGAGGTAACCGGACCACTTGGGACAAAGAACCTTGAAATACCCCATGAACAGAATGAAAGACACACAGTGGAACAAATGCCACCAGCTCAGATCAGCTGAAATCCCAATTCTCTACTATGCACATGAGCCCTGGGAGAGCTGAGGGATTCCTTAGGATTTCTTCAGTGTGCTTCCCAGGTTTTCCCTTCAGAACACTGCTGTCTGAGGACTACTTAACTACCATCATGTCCTTCTTGTCACCTGGGCTGACAACTCTGCAATCAGGAGCCAAACCAAGTCTTTGATTCCCTTTAAGTTTCATTTAGCTGGTTGTGGTCATAGCAATGATAAACATTTTTTATCAAATAATGCTTTGTAAACATTTTCTCTCTGCTTATGGTGTTCTCTCCTTGGAGTAACATTTCACACATGCATGCACAAAACCAAAGACTACGTATGCATGTACATAAATTGTTTCCTTGTAGTTACATGTAAATAACAACAAGCAGCAACTAGGAACTTAGCACCAAGGCTGATGTGTAAACCTGCTGTCCAGATGGGTGAGTGGGACTGTTAACCAGCCAGCCAGGCTTTCCTGCCAGCAACCCCACAGCATATAACATTCGTAACACTCAATACTCAAGAAAGCCAAGGTCAAATCCTTAAATGCCAGGATTCTGTATTATTTCACTCACTGATGTTATATCTGACCATTATATAACTTGAATTCTACGATACTTATTAAACTACCTACAGTGCAACCATGTAGAAAACTTTTTAGAGACTTATTTTAAATTATGCTCATTATGTGTGCATACGCATGTGCTAAATGTAGGTACCTATAAAGGTCAGATGCATTGGTTCTCTGGTAGTCAGTGTTACTGGTATTTGTGAACTGCCTAATGTGGGTGATTGGGAAATGAAACTCCAGTCCTCTGCAAGAGCAACACGCACTCTAAACTGCTAAGCCATCCTTCAGCCCCATAAACACACACACACACACACACACACACACACCCAGCATATAAAAAGGGTTGTTGGTGTAGTCCCTTTCTCTTTCAGTATTTACTGTTGTCTTTTTGGCTGTGATCCTAGCCTTCAATGGCTAAGCCATCTGTCAGACCTACTATTTACTTCTGTTGATCTTACACATGTACTATGTTCTTAAGTGCAGGACAGACTGACAAAACCTCGGCATGCATTATCTCTGCAACCCTGGGCAGTCTTTGCCATCACAACCACTTTGAGGAATTGCACAGAAACAAAAAATCGGAGGACTTGGGCTCAAATCTCTGTGAGTTCCAGACCAGCCAGTACTACACAGTGAGACCCTGTTTCAAAACAGAAAGGAAAAAAAAAAACAAAAACTGTCTAGTGGTGATTAGCAGAGAGCTTGCCAAGCACGCATGAAGCTCTGCGTTCAAACCCCAGTACTACGTAAGCTGGGCAGGAAGCACATACCTGTAATTTCAGCACTTAGTACAGGCAGGAGGATCACAAAGTCCAGATATTTGACTACATAGTGGGTCGAGGCTAGTCTGGGAGATACAAGACCCTGTCTCAAATAAAAAATCGAGCCTAACTAAAATATTTCTGCAAAAAACTTTAGACTATACAAATGACATGGCTGGTAAAATTAAAAATACCAAAACCCTAAACATAATTGAATAATGTCATATGAAAAATAATCAATAGTTAAAAGGCAATAAAATAATTCTTTCCTCATTCATAGACATGGTTAGACCTAAGGTAACACAAATAGATATGTGTACATTCTCAGTGTCTGCTAAGCGGTCAACAGAATGAAAATAAACAAGTTATCAACTACACACTGTATGACATGCTTTGTACAATGGTTCTGTATCTGAAAAGTTACCAGAAATAAATTCTTTGAAATTTCAGAATGCTGTTAACTTTATCAAGTGACTTGACTTTAATGGCATCATCTTTATGTAACACAAGCTCGCATTCCACTTTAAAGGTGAAAAAATGAGAGAAGCCAAGTAATGCGCTTTCATAGTAACTGGTCTTTCAGTTCTCTATAAAATCAGGTCACGATGGTTCCTTGTTACAACAAATATAAAAATTTAAAGAAACAACCCAGAGGAAGGCAGTGAGGCCTGGACAAATAGCAAACATTAGGAAAGGTGTGTTTAGTAAAAGCTAAGTATTAAACAGTTATGAGACCTCGACCTACATCCTCTCCAAGTCTTGTTTCTTCATCTGTACACAGAGGGATGCTTCTTAGAGACTCACTAAAGAATTCAAATTTGCACACTTTTCTGTGCGTGTGGTGTATGCATGTATGTGTACAACTGCATAGTTAGTGGACATGCAAAGCCAGAGGAGGGGTCAGGCGTCCTTTCACCGCTCTCTGCCCTAGTCCTTGGAGGTGTGGTTTCTTTCCGAACCTGGGGCTCATGTTTTCCAGCTAGCTGGTGGTCAGCAAGCTGCAGCATCCTGTCTCCATGCTCGGGTGCTGGTCCCAGGCACATGTGAGAGCACTCTGGTGGTAGGAGTTGACTTTAGGCCTGCATGGTTGTGCAGCAAGTGCTCTGAACCAGAAGCTATCTCTCCAGCCCCAGAATTTAAAATTTCAAAAGGAATCCACTTTACAAAGCAAAAGATAACTGGTTACATGAATAATATTTCCTATAATCCTTAAAATTAACTTCATATTTGTGCATGTATATTAAGTATTCAATAAGTATTTGTAGTCTTCTACACTAGTATATAATGTATACTCACGTTTATGAAAATAAAATCAGCAGCTTTGCTTATAATCACTGATGCATACAGCTAGGTGTTAAGTGTTATGGGCACAACAGGGGCTGGTGAACTAAACATGCTAACAGCAGACTAAGTTCTCCCTCATGAAATTTACATTCAAGGAGGGCCTGAGAGGGAAGGACAGAAAGAACAAAGCGTCAGACACTGTCATAAGTGCTTTGCGGGAAACAAGACAGAGGCTTTGTTAGGCCATAGCACAGGTGGGCTGGCTGAGTTAATGCGTAGGAACGGCCTCCTTGAGGAGGGGCAGGTAAGCACAGAACCTGAACTTGTCAGCAGACAAGCTCTCTGGAAGAACAAGAAAACAGTGGATAAAACAAAGCAAAGACACAAAGAGGATGACAGGGAAGGGCTTGGCCCCTGGGAAAGGAAACGACCCGTGTGGCAGGCAGCTAGCTGCAAAGGGAGAAAGGAGGCGATACAGATGAAGATGGAGTTAGGACAGTTAGGTAAGATGACCCACATGGAGGGCGCTGCAGACCCTGGGGAAGCTAATTCAATCAAGGGAATGGGGTGGGGGGGAGGGAGGAGGGGACTATCAAAGTAGAACTTCTTTCAGGGAGTGGATGAGGTGAAGAGGCTCTGCTTCAGCACACTACGTCTGCTCAGTCTGTAGGCTAGCAGAAAACAGAAGCCCAAATGGATGCTAACGGCTGGCTAAAACCTTCACTGGAGCCCCGAGCACACCACATTCTCTCGGGCAGCTTTCCAACCCCTCTGGCAACAAGAATGATTTATGCCTCACGCTGAGCTGATTACAGTGAGCCACCTGCTGGCCAGGGATATTCAGACTTCTTGCCCTTTATCTACAGATATCCACACAACTTATAACTAGGAAATCTTCCCACAAAGGAAACCCCGAGCTGGATGGACTCACTGCTAAACCCTACATACGTAAGAAGGACACAACACTAAGCCTGCACAAACCCTTTCAGAAAACAGAAGGGACACATCCCAAGTCACTTAAAAGGGGCAGTATTACTCGTGATAAAAACCACACAGGGACATTTCCAGAATAGAAAACCAGATTATATTTCATAAGAATAATGCAAAATTCCTTAAAATAAGTCCAGCAGTTACAGAAAAGAAGTATTTCATGATCAATTGGGATTCCATAAACACAATACTAGTTTAATGTTTGAAAATAATGTAATTTATCATTATTACAGTAATTAAGGAGAAGCAATTGTTCTCCTCAATAGTTGTAGTTAATTAATTAATTAATTAATTAAAACACTGAACCCCATTCATGATAAAAACTACTAGCAAGGAGGAGCATGGAAACAATGCCCTCAATGGCAATTAAACAACAACAACAACAACAACAAACCCTCCTTATACCTAGATCTACGTTCCTGAATAACACTCGCTAATAAAAGAAACTGAGGCTGCTTAGTAAAGTGGCTGAGCTGAGGGAGGAAAATGTAGCATGAGCCATGAATGTTTCATGCCACCAGATGTCAAATGACAGCTGCTAACCCAAATGAGGCTCAATGATGTAAGTAACAAAGTAACTACAGTCCCAGACAAAAGCATCTGAGTCTATGCTGAGGAACAGAAGAAACATGAAGAGACAGCTCTTCCTTTCAGATCTAAAATCAACGGAAGAAGGACTGACGAAACACAACCACAGGAGAAAGACCACTGCAGTAAGAGTGAGGTCAGACAGGAAGGGTGAACAGAGTGAGAACGTTTTGAGGAGAAACAGTATTGCGGAGTCTCCAAGAATCTTCTTTTATATCTAATTTTTTTTTTTTTTTTTTTTAAATTAGGGACTCGGGGTCGGGGGCTGGAGAGATGGCTCAGCAGTTAAAAGCATTGACAGCTCTTCCAGAAGTCCTGAGTTCAATTCCCAGCAACCACATGGTGGCTCACAGCCATCTGTAATGGGATCTGATGCCCTCTTCTGGCATACAGATGTACATGCAGCTAGAGCAACATATACATAAATAAATCTTTAAAAATTATTTTAAAATAATAATAATTAGGGGATGGAGAGGGCTCAGCAGGTACGAGCACTTGATGCCCTTACAGAGGACTTAAGTTCAGTTCCCAGTACCCACATGGTGGTTTACAATCTTTTACTACAATTCCACAGGTCTAGCACCCTCTTCTGGCCTCTTCAGGCACCAGGAATGCATGCAGTACACAGATATGTAGGCAAAACACTCATACAAATAAAATTACATTTTAATTTATTGTGTGTGTGTGTGTGTGTGTGTGTGTGTGTGTGTGTGTGGTGTGTACACAGGTGTCACAGCATACAAGCAGAGGTCAGAGGAAAACTTATATGAGTTGATTCTTTCCTTCTACCATGCAGGTCTTGGGAATACCTTTATCCACTGAGCCATTTTTCTAGCCCTGCTTCTTCTTTTGGGACAAAGTCTCAATATGCTGTTCAGTCTTGCCTCAAATTTATAATCCACACATTTCAACCTCCCATATAGATCTCATTATACTTATTATAACAGGAAATATATTTAGCACAGTGTACACACATACACACACACACACACACACACACACACACACACACACACACACACACACACACACAGTTATAGGGCTAGGGGTGTACTAAGTGATAGCATGCTTGCCCAGCATGCAGAAGGACCTCTGTTCCATTTCTACTGGAAGAGAAAGAGCGCATTAATCATTTCCAGCTGTGAACCCTGCAAGCTACAGTAATGACTGGCCCAGCAAGACATGCCCACTGGTGCAACAGCAGCATGAACACCATGAGACTAACCAACTACTTTCTGACCAGATGAAATCTGTACCTAACACCATTATGAGGCTAAGTACCTAGGCAAGATACGTCATAGGCTAAAGGAGAGAATTTACTACTGTTATCTGATAAAAAGGACTTAATATTAAACCATCATTATACCCATGGATTAAGGCATCTCTCAATCCTCAAAAGAAAAGCTTTCTGTTTGCAGTAGGTGATGATTAAAACAGATCTGAAACTGGGAAAGATGCAGAGAATAAGAGATGACAGAATTTTCATCTCTACGGGATTATATACACCACACCCCCTCTTCCAAGGCTCAAGATCATCGTGGAGGTCAGGGCAGAAAGTGTGTAAGAGCCAGAGTCGGCTGATGACATGGAAACAGTGTTTCTGAATGCAGCAGGGCAGGCACACATAGGAACTCACACCAGTTGTGACATATGCACAAGATTTGTGCAAGCCCAGGCCAGACCAAATCCCAGCAGAGAGGGTATTAGTGTGCTGTTAGCTGCTGGGAAAGAAAGGGTCAGTTTCCTCTAAGAGTGTAGCCCATGATAAATGAACCACGCTCCAGCAGAAGGACACACCTCCAAGAATATTTGGGTTGCACAAATTGGTTTTGATGGGGGCAAAAATGACACAAAGTTGGGTGGGAAAGGAAGTGGAGGTGTATCTGGAAGAGCTGAAGGAGGGAGGGAGGGAGGGAGGGTAAGACCAGAACTCACTTGGAAACTGTGTTCTGACACCGAGTAATGACCTTTTGAATTACTCTGTACTCTAGGAATATATTGATATAGTTCTGGATGCAATACAAAATTCTTTCATGGTGGTCTTACCCAACACATGAACAACTCCCAAGGCTATAAGGCCTATAACTATATACTCTAGAAGAGACTGCCCCTGTGGCAATCAATATGCAACAACTAAAAGAACTAGGGCCCCATACGATGGCTCAGTGTGCTGCCAAGGCTAGGGACATGAGTTTGATCCCTACAGACACATGGTGGAAGGAAAGAAGAGATTCCTAAACCTTGTTCTCTGACCTGCATGTGCATGCTGTGGCACACACCCTGCAAACACAAAATACATCTTAAAACTGTAATTTAAGAAAAAGGAGCTGGAGAGATGCGCACTGGTTAGTGACTGCCATGCAAGCATGATGTCCAGAGTTCAGACCCCAGAATCCATGGAAATACCAGGCAGGTGTAGTGGCCCAGCTGAAATTCAAGCTTCCGCATGAGGAGACAAAGGATCCTAAGAGCAAGGTGGCCAGAAAGACCAGCTATACTGGTGGGCTGCGAGCTTGGGAGACCCCGCCTTAACGAATAAGGTGGAAGAGTGGGAGAGGATTAGCCCTAGCCTCAGGCCTCTACAATCATATATCCACACATGTGCGTGCATGCACACACGCGCGCGCGCACACACGCACACACACACACACACACACACACACAAAGATGGATAGTAAAACCAAAAAACCAAAAACCAGTTCTAACACTAGAAGAATCATGGCTCCTAAAGAGATCTTAATTGGCCAAATGAGTAGTTCAGAGGTGGAGCACTTGCCTAGCATGATTCAATCCTCAACACCACATACAAGACTTGCTATTACTCTGTGTATGTGTACATGTACACTCAAGTGTGCTGAGATATGCTCTTACTCTGTTGCCCAGACTGGTCTTGAACTGGTGGGTCAAAGCAACCTTTCTGACTCACTTTCCTAAGTAGCTGGGATTGCAGACATGCACCACCACACCCTGCTCTATATTTCATTTTATTTTTATGTGTATGTGTGTTTTGCCTACATGTGTGCCTGGTGCCTGTGTAGGCCAGAAGACATTAGATGAAATTACAGACAGTTGTGAGCCATCATGTAGATGCTGGAAATTGAGCCCAGGTCCTTTGCAAGAGCAGCTGGTTCTTAACTATTGAGCTATTGCTTGAGTATGAATACTCAAGAGCTGACAAGCTGAGTTCAGAGAAAACCAGTTTGATCCTTAAGTTCTACCACAAAATACAAACAAGATAAAAAAAAAATCATGGAGAAAAATAGATGACACAGGAGTAGAATGTGGGGACTTGTTTTAAAACACATCTATACTTCATCCAATCATCTGCTGAAATCTCAGGAAACAAGTTTTTTTTCTTTTTCTTTCTTGATATTTGGCCTTATTCCCCTTTACAAAGCTTCATTAATAAGTAAGTGGTAAGAGACCATTCCAGCGTGAGTTATCAGTATTCTTATGGTACCATTAATAACTTGCAGAAGGGTAACAGCAGCACAGCAGCAGTCTGGTAAAGAGAAGACAGGCAAAGAGCAGAGTAAAATCCTCAAAGGGTATCTTTTAATTATGGCCGATGAGCTGGCACCCATTTCTACTGAACCCACTTGGAGCAGGGATAAATTCTCACCAGCAAAACCCTTACTCTAATACAGGCAGCACTTACTTCCGAAGGTGGTCATGTTCTTTCAAAAACAGTTCTGTTCTCCTGTTGTTCACTCCAGACCCACTTTTATACGACCTAGAACAACGTCAAGAAAAGGCAAGAACACTTTAGAAGAAGCTGCACCATCAGGTTAAGGGGCTAACCCTGAGATAGCAGAAGAGACCAGAGTTTCCAATAAACAATCAGAACACAATGTTTTTCATTTCCCTCGAAAAACACTATTACAGACGTCAACATAAATGTTCTTCCAGATTAGATTTAGGGGTGTTCTGTTCTTTACCAGCCCAACCCAATCTTAAGAGAGGGCCTTACTTTCCTTTGTGTACTATCTTCTGCATCATTTTCTCCAACAGAAGCAAAACTTTACACTAATTAGCACATGGCACACTGGGCAAGAAAGCTACTGAATCCATGTAATCCTTCATAGCAGTGTCAGCCCGAGGAACACTGAAACCCAACTGTTCCATCTTGGTTCACTTCAGGAGTTCCACGTTCATTGCTAGCACAATAAAGTTACCAAAGTGACATTTACTTCTATCAATATTATCATTTTCCTGCTTTCCACTAGTAGTAAGAATCAAGAACACTTTGTTTCTTTTCTTGTTTTTCTTTCTTTTTTTTTGAGGCAGGGTCTCTCTATGTAGCTCTAGCTGTCCTGGAAGTCACTCTGTAGAACAGGCTGGCCTTGAACTTACAGAGATCTGCCTGCCTCTGCCTCCTGAATGCTGAGATTAAGGTGTGTGCCACCACAAATGGCCTTTTAGAACAAATTTTTTAAAATTCTCAAACTGTACCAATGCCTACAAAAAACAGGATCTGGTGAAGGTATGGAAGAAAAGAGCAAATCTCATGGACTGAGGTCATTGTAAAATGCTCAAAGTCCTTAGTTTCATATAAGGTTTTGACTTTGTATTAAACCTGGAAACTTCTACCCACATACAAACATATTTCAGAATTTCAGGGATGTTAATAGTTATCTGAATGTGTAAGAGCTAGGGCAACAGAGAGAAGCCGAAGACAGAGAAATGGACAGTTACTGGCAATCATGCCGTTCTCAGTGGATCATTCAAGCTGGACTTAAGATCAAGGTTGGCAAGGGCTCCTGGGAAGACTGGAAGATGGCAAAGCAGATTCAGCCCATACTGTAACAAGGCACTGAGGACAATGGAATGGAAACCAGAAACCCCAAAATCTAAATCCTGGTTGTGCTACTCAATTTGCAATTAACCACAGATGTAGCCTAAATCCACATAAACATTCTATGAACATGAAAGGTAACTTACTCAATATCTTTTCGTACTGATCCCATGAGATTCTCCCTTTCCCGTATTGCCATAAAGTTTGCTTTGGTTTTATGGAATTCATGTGTATAATCCTGAAATAAATCAATATCCAGTCTCAACACAAACTATTAATGTACTTTTATCCCTCTAAAGTAGCTGTGCGTGGTCATCAGGTTACATGATTCAAACACTAAGCATTCTACCACCTAGTACCATAGCACACAGAATTATAAAGACAAAAGTCCAAGACAAAATGACTTCAGATAGCATAGGATAAAAGAGCAGAGAGATTTTTCTACTCAGTGGTGTACTTAATAAGGCTCATGGCTTATTTTTTCAAACCTTTGCCCCCATCCCCATCTTCCCCGCAGTGTTGGGGATCCAACCCAGGACTTTACAAACGCAAAACAAATGCTCTACCGCTGAGCTACACCCTCAGTTCATTTTCAAGTAAGTTTATAGTTTTTGTCCATTTTCCTATTTTATCTTTCGTGTTTATATTAATTCTGTGTATATTAAACAAATGACTCATTTGTTGTAGTTTCTGACATTAGATCTTCCTTAGCTCTTTACTGCTCAGAAATTATATTATAAATTTCATCCAGGCTCTATTTGGAACTTTGATGGTTTTTCTTTCCTCTCCTCCTTTCTTATGCTTTTTCTACATTTAAATCTTTGGCCTGGGGGGGAGGGGGGAGCTAGGAGGTGGGGGGAGATCTGCCAGTGAAGCACTATCTGATCGCAGCCGGGCTGTCAAAAGCTGGGTGTTGATAGTGTACCCCTGTAATCCCAGCAGTGAAGAGACAGAGAAGAGAGGAGCCCTTGGGCTCAC
Organism: Peromyscus aztecus; assembly: GCA_902168405.1. Lineage (NCBI taxonomy): Eukaryota > Metazoa > Chordata > Mammalia > Rodentia > Cricetidae > Peromyscus > Peromyscus aztecus. The sequence continues at coordinate 990 of CABHPQ010164572.1, read as the reverse complement.
TGGCTGGTCATCCTAGTCAAATTGGCAAGCCCCAGTTCCTAGTGAGACCCTTCCTCAAAAACCTACAACTACTAAGGAGCAACAAACAAAGGTTGACCTTTGTGTGTGTATGTGTGACACACACATACACACACAAACAAAGGTTGACCTTTGTGTGTGTATGTGTGACACACACATACACACACACCCCTTTAAAGAATTTTTAAAATTTATGCATGCATGCTTGTATGTGGGTGCATGTGTGCATGTGTGGAGGTCAGAGGACAACTTGCAGGGGTTAGTTCTCTCCCTCCACCATGTGGGGCCCAAGGAGTGAATTCAGTTTATCAGGCTTGGCAGCCAGTGCCTTGACGCATGGAGCCACTTGGCTGGCCCCTAGATACAAACTATCAATTATCCTAATTTTTAAACAGGCCTTAACATGTGGTAGAATTTAGTACCCCTCCTCTGCACTTTCAGAACTGTATTAAACTGTATTCTTGGTTACTCTTATATGATGGACTAAATGGACTTTGGTGTCATCTTGCTATTCTAAAATAAGTAAAGAAAGTCATGCTTGGCTGGTGCACACCTGCAATCCCAGTACTTGGGAGGTGGAACAAGAGGATTGGGAATTCAAGGCCGGTTTGTGGTAAAGGAAACTCTGTCTCAAAATAAAATTAATTCATTAATTAAAAAAAACAAAACAAAGAGTTGGGTATGGGCACACACTTACACACTTGTAATGTTAGCATTTGGAGGCTGAGGCAGGAGGATGAAAGTCAGGGACAAGTCTGGACTACAAAGCTAGACCATAGAGCCTGCCCCAAACAAAAATCACTTCCCATGTTTTCCTTTATATATGTGTATATAAGTTTTCATTTACCCCACAAGAGGGTTTTGAACTCCTGATACTCTTGTCTACCTCCCAAGTACTGGGATTACAGGTGTATTCCATCACATCTGGCTCTGTGTGTGTGTGTGTGTGTGTGTGTGAGAGAGAGAGAGAGA